>PVLA01011909.1:0-48812 GCA_004027455.1 Hydrochoerus hydrochaeris | reverse complement strand
CGCAGCTCTTAGCTCGCAGCCCGCGCTCGCCGGCCTCAGCCCCCTCCGCTCTGCCCCGACCCCCAGGCCTCTCCCTCCGCTACCGTCGCGCTCGCCCCGACCCCCAGGTCCCCGGCGCCCCCAAGCCGGCAGGAAGCAGCGTCCCCTGCAGCGGGCCGGCCCCGACCCTCGGATCGCCCGGGCCTCCCACACCCTCCGCGCGCCCCGGGCCCAGACGCTTGCACGGAGCCCCTCTCCCCGTACCCCACTGGGCGACGCCCGTGCCCGCCCAGCGCCCGGGCACCGCGACACCGCTCCCCGCCGCGGCCGCCGCCCGCGTAAGGACGCACAGCGCCGCCGCCGCCCCGGGACCGCCCACGGCGCAGGCGCAGGCGCAGGCGGCGCCGCCTCCGCAGCCCGCGACCGTCCCCCCGCGCGTCCCTGCTCGGCCTTCTCGCCCGCCGGCGTCTCCGGCCCCCCAGCCCCGCGGCCTGGCCCCGGGGCCCCTCCTCCATCCCCTTTTAAATTTTATTTTGAGACAGGCTTTCACTAAATTGCCCAGGATGACTTTGAACTTGTGATCCTCCTGTCTCAGCCTCCCTATGAGCTGGGCTTATAGGCATGCACTATGCCCAGTTGTCAGGCCTGACCTGATAGTGACCTGAGAGAGATCTGGGCGGCCCACTACAAACAATACACCCTCCACTAGTCTTTGTTTCTCTCCCTCTTTCCCTACCCTCCTTCTTTTTTTTGTTAGGGTCACATTATGCAGCTCAGGTTGGCCTCTAATTCCCAGTGATCCTCCTGCCTCAGCCTCCTACATACTGGAGTTAAGGTGTGGGCTACCACGCCTGGTTGACTCCACTGTTGACAATGGTTTGCCCTCTGAAAATAAGGATCAAAGGCCATCGAGGAATTTAGGGCTGGACTTAAAGTCATCTTGGCGCCAGTTCTATCTACACAGCTAAACTGATTGTTTCTGCAATTTTGACTTCCAGCGGTGTATCCGTGTCCTCTGACACCGTGACCCCGCTCTAAACTCTGTGTATACTCAGCCTACCCTCCAGAGAGCTGCTGACATCACCCCATGCCAGCCTGCCTGTACCTACGTAAATTAAAGTTGATCGCTTCTGCAGCCTCTGCCTCTGGGTACTGCACCTCGCTTCCATTTACCTAACACCCGTCTATTCCTCTCTTTTGTTCAGTGTGTGTACTTGATCCAATTAAAAAGTAGATTAACACATCCAAATGTTTGCTCTTTTTTTCCCTTTATTAGTATGTTTGCAGTCCGTACTGTTTAGAGTCCTTGTGAGGAGTTAGTACATGAACATAACATATCTTAATTCCTATGACTTCTAGAATTTTACCTATCTTGTCTACCAGTAGGTTAAGTGTTTCTGGTTTAACATATAGTTCTCTGATCCATTTTAATTTTAATTTAATATATGGTGAGAGATATGGGCCTATATTCAATCCTGTGCATATGAGTGACCTGTTTTCCAGCAACATTTATTTTTAAATTACATTTAATTAATTTATTTTTGTCTTTTTGAGATGGGGTCTTGCTATGCAGTTTAGGCTGGCCTTGGGCTCACTTTGTAGCCCAGCCTGGTCTCAAACTTGCAAATGATTCTCCTAACTCTGCCTCCCAAGTGCTGAGATTACAGGGGTGTGCTACCATGCTCAGCACCATTTATTAAAGATGTTATTTTTTATTCAGTGTATGGTTTGGCCCTTTGTCAAAGGTCAAATAGTGGAACATGTTTGAGGTTTTTTTCTGCACACTTTATTCTGTTTCATTGATCCACATGTGTTTTTGTGCCAGAACTATGCTATTTTTATCCCTGTAGCTTTGTAATAGAACTTAAGGTCTGGGATTGTGATACCTCTTGCTTTGCTTTTGTTACACAGGATTGCTTTTGCTATTCTGGGTCTCTTCCGGGTCCATAAGAATTTTAGGATTATTTTCTATAGTTTTGTGAAGAATGGAGAAAAAAATTTAGCAGCTATTCCTCAGACAAAGGACCGATATCTAGAATATACAAAGAACCAAAAAACCCCAAACAAAACCTTCAGATCTTGCTCCAGATTTAAAGGCCTAACCTGAAAATGAGCATCTGAAATGAACTCAGATGAAGAAATACAAACAGAAAAAATATATATGAAAAAATGTTCAGCATCACTGGTCATCTGAGAAATACAAATTAAAACAACACAAATTCCATCTCACTCCAGAAAGAATGGCTGTCATCAAGAAACCAACCAATAACAAATGCTGGTGGGGCTGTGGAGAAAAAGGAACCCTTCTGCACTGTTGGTGGGAATGCAGATTGGTAGAACCACTATGGAAATCAGTATCTCAAAAAACTAGAATCTGGGTGTGGTGTAATACACCTGTGACCCCAGCACTAAGAAGGCTGATGCAGGAGGATTGCCATGGGTTTGAGGTTAGCCTGGGCCACATAGTGAATTCAAGGCCAGGATGAACTACATACCAACAGCCTGTCTCAAAATGAAACAAAACAATAAAAACAAAACCTACTGGTTCCATTTGACCCAGCTGTTCCACCTCTAAGTATATTCCTGAAAGAAATAAAAGCATCATACCACAATAATATATACATATCCATGTTTATAGCAGCACAATTTATAATAGCTAAATCTTGGAAATAGCCCCTATACTCATCAATCAATGAATAAAGAAAATGTGGTATTTACATACAATGGACTACTCCTCTGCCCTAAAGAAGGATATACATGAGTAATTTTTAGGTAAATGGATGCACCTTGAGCCATAATCTTAAGTGAAACAAAGCAGACACACAAGTTTAAACATTGCATTGTTTCTCTTGTGTGAGAAAATCTAAATAAGGAGCGAAGTGGAGGATAGATATTAGGAAGTAGGAAGAACTTGTTCAAATGGGAAGGGAAAAGGGGGAGGGACGTAAAAAGGAATAAAAAGAATGGGTGGGAAAAATGGAAACAAAGATTTTGTAAATGGGGAGGGGAAGAAGACTTGAAGGGTGGGGAGGGGATGGGGAAAAAAGAATTAAGACATATTATGTACAGGTACAAATTCCCTCTGATAAATGTGATTATTATGTGTGCAAATATGTGCTAATAAAATAAATAAATTCAAAGCCCTTAAAAACCCTAAAATTTAAAACTGTCCTAAAAACTAAATTTGAGTTGGACATGATGGTGCACATCTGTAATCTCAGCTCTCAGGAAGCTGAGGCAGGAGGATTGGGGCGAGTTTGAGTTCAGCCTGGGCTATATAGTGAGTTCAAAACCAGCCTAGACTACATAATGAGACCCTGTCTCAAAAAAAAAAAAAAAAAGAGTAAAAACTAAACTTGAGTGGAGAGATGGACAGCTTAGACAACTCTATTTCTCTGTTTTGTTTTGTATCTGGTTTTGTTATTGTTTTTGTTTTTGGTACTGGGAATAAAACTCAGGACCTTGAGCTCGCCAGGCAGGTGCTTGCGCCACTGAGCTGTAGCCTCAGTCCAACTCATTTCTCTTACTTTGCATGTCAAAATCATAATTTTAACCCACAAAACAGTCAATACACACCAAACATCTTTTGTCTCATTTTTATAAATTCATATCTTAGTTAGCAGTGATTTTTTGAAAGATCACAAATATGGAAGCAAAACAAAGCATGTACCTCTAAAAATTCAGAGCTATGCTTTCTTATTTTGAAAGTAATGCATTTTTGTAAAAATACAGAAGTATTTAAAATATTACAGAAGTGCCAGGGGTGGGCAGCGCACCCCTGTAATCTGAACACTTGGAAGGCTGAGGCAGGAGGATCATCATGAGGTTGAGGCCAGCCTGCACTCCCCAGGGAGCTCAAGACCAGCCTGGACTACAAAGTGAGACCAGGTCTCAAAATAAATAAATAAATAAATACAGACATGTAAAAATGATACCCTCCTTTCCTTTGATCCATTTTTCGTAAGTGACCTTGCTAAAAGTTTACAGTGTGATGTTAGGCTGCTTTTAGTTTAGTTTTCTAAACAAGGAATCTTAGATCACAAATTTATTTCTAACTTGCTCCTTTTTTCCCCCTTGGCAATCTATGATTAACTTTTTCCAGGTCAACCATCGGAATCTATTTTTTTCTTTTTTTCTAGGTATCGAGGATTAAATCCAGTGCCTCACACATGCTAGGCAAACAATCTACACCTAACTAAATCCCAGCCCTTTGTTTTGTTTTGTTTTGTTTTGTTGTCCAGAGGGTTCTCAAGGCTGACCTTGAGATCTATGTCACCATGGGTGGACATGAACTCGTGATTCTCCTATCTCAGGCTCTGGAAGTGTCACAGGGAAGTAACTCCCAATTTATTAGATGCCAGATGTGCTCAGTTTGTCTCCTGATACCTAAGAATGGACACAGGACAAAGGAGGTCACGAGTGGATTAGGCGAAACAGCTCTAGAGAGACAGGAGGTTCCTAAAAGTGGGTTGCCACTGAGATTTTGTCCAAGGGTATTTTGTACAGCAAAACCACAGCTTGAGTAGCTGTGGCTCAAACTATAATCAACCAATAGGATTACAGGTATAGTTGCTTAATTAACATTGATCCAATAGGGAATCGAGGCATGCAGCAAGGGTGTATAGTGGCCACCATTAACCTTAGCTTGTCTCTAACATAGAAAGAACAGAAGCATTCCTGGAAAAGGATGGAAGTTGTTAGAGAGACAAAAGACAGAGATTTTTTTTTTTTAAAAAAGCCTTTATTGCTGGCGCAGGAGGACAGCTATAAACTGTGAGGTGTCGCTTTTATGGGATTTGGATAGGAGGGGAGACTACATAAGTGTCTAAGTATAGGGAGAGCGCTGGAGGACCTTTGGGCGTAGTGGGAGGAAGGTGCCGGTGCCGGGGAGGACTGGAGGACCTTTGGCACAAGCCTCAAAGGAAGGCAGGAAGTTATCTTCTGGGACTAGAAGAACAGTGGGAGTTAGCGTAAAAGAGATAGGTGGTTGTTTTAGGGATCAGTGCCATGATAAGACTGGCGCCATGTAGAACCTGGCAGAGTCCCGTGTGAGTGGAACCCCTCAGAAGTGTGGGTCAGGGCGTTCTGGTCACTCACCTGAGCATCTGATGCTTAACTGGGGCCCCTGGCCCAGGTGGTGGTAATCACAGTTCAATCTCAAACTGCTGTTAGTCTCTAGGGACGCCTGCGGGCCTGGCCTGGCCCTTTGTGGATTCTCAATTTTGACGTCTCATCCTGGGCACTGACTCCCTGGAGGGCTGATCCCTCTCTGCCTGTTAATTTCTGTCTAACAGCTGTCCGGGATACAAGTCTCCGCTGGGACCTGTGCATATACTGAGACATCCGAGGCTCACAGCTGGTAAACATCTTGCACAGAAGGAAGAGGGAAATGGACTGGAGGGACGCGCAGACTGATCCGTAGGCAGGTTGACAGGCACGCGCAAGGATTTGGGAAAGCGCCCATCAAGCCGCGTACGGTGATGCACGTTTGTAATCCCACCGCTCTGGGAGGCTAAGACAAGAAGGTCAAGAGTTCCATGCAATGCTGGGAAATTTAGCAAGCTAAATCCTGTCGCGAACTGAAAAATAAAAAACAGCTCAATGAGAAACCTCCGAGCTCCAACCAAAAATACCAGCGACCAGCCCGGTGATACACCCTCCTCCGTCAGGGGGCGGCCGAGCGCCGCGTTTTCCGCGCTGCGCCTGCGCCTGAGGCGCTGCCGCATCCACTCTACGCATGCGTAGGGCAGCTTAGTGCTGACGGAAGCGAAAAGATGGCGGCGTCCGTGGTCTGTCGGGCGGCCGGAATTGGGGCACAAGTGCTGCTGCGCCCCGGCTGCTGGGTAAGGTGGCGGCGCGGACGCGGGGCTGCGGGGGCCTAGGTGTTAGGGACCCAGAAGGGATTGGACTGTAAGCGATGACTGTTCGAGGTGGCGAGGTCGCGGAGCGCGGCCGTGAGAAGGTCACGGCAGAGGGCAGGATGCGTGGCGCGCTGCGGGCAGGGCGACAGTGGGAGACCGGGTGCAGGTTAGGGTAAAGCGGCTCCCAGCCCTGTCCTCATGGCGCCGTCCCTCCCCGCAGCCGGCCGTGCTGAGGACTCCTGCCTTGCGGGGCGCGGCGACCTTCGCGCAGGCTCTGCAGGCCGTGCCGGAGACGCAGGTCAGCGTGCTGGACAACGGGCTGCGCGTGGCCTCGGAGCACTCGGCCCAGCCTACCTGCACGGTGAGTGGGGCCCGGGGCCGGCCGGCCTCCGTCGCCGCCCGGCGGTTGTGACTTTGGGCTGAGTCCCTTGCGCCCTGTGTTCGCTGGATGGTCCCCTTTACGACCTCAGACCTGTCTTGACTGTGGACTGTCCTTGCTACAATCGGCGTTCTTGCACCACCTGCTGTCTGCCAGGCAGCTCTCCCAGCTTCCTGTTCATCCTGTGTGAGAGAGGTGATGATGAAAAAATGCGGAAAATGGGCTTCAGAGATGTTTTTAGGTGACGTAGAGGGGTCTAGATCCGTCACCATCACAGGCAAGTGCAAGAAATGTAGTCACAGCCGTGTGCAGTGGAGGATGCCTGTAATCTCAGCACTCTGGGAGGCCGAGGCAGGAGGATGCCAAATTCAAGCCGTTTATGAGCAGTTTAGCCACTGAGCCACACCTTGTCTCAAAAACCTGGGATTGGGAGTGATGATATAGCTAGGTGCAAAGAACCAGAATTCAGTCCCTAGTACCAAAAAAAAAAAAGCATTCAAGAGACTGAGAATGTGATAAAACACTTGACTAACATGCCCTGGGTTTGAGTCCCGCACCAAAAAAAAAAAAAAAAAAAGAGAGAGAAATGCATTTGAACAGGGAAATGTGTGATTTTATATATATATATTCAAAATTGAGTCAAGGATAGAAATCTTGACTAGGTCAGTGAATACATGAGAAGATTCCCAAGAAGTAATCCCTGCCCCATTCACCAGTTCCAGGACCAAATGTTTTTATTGGAAAGTTTTATGTTTTGTTCCGAGACACAGTCTCAGTATGTAGTTCAGGTTGGTCTTGACTTCACTATGTAGCCCAGACTGGCCTTGCACTCACACAGTGCTGCTCCTACCTCAGGCCCCCCAGTGCTGGGATTATAGGTGTCAGTTGCCAAACCTTGCTATTGGCAAATTCAGTTTTCCAGGAACAAACATGATCTATGATGTAAATTGTTTCTGCACACAGAAAAAGGTGGTAAACAATCTCCCTGTTAATATACATTGGGTGTGGTGGGGCAAACCTGTAGTCCCAGCCTGAGGCAGGAGGTCCCCCTGAGCTACTTAGCAAGACCCTGCCTGTTAAAATAATAATAAAAATAAAAACAGCAACAACAACAACAAAGGAAAAGAAGCAAAGACACCTGTGTAAACCGACCCTAAGACAGCTTAGTGGATCATGGTATATGTTATGGAATCTGAGAAGCTCTAGATTATGAGGTGTGTCACTGTGTTCTCATGGCAGAGAAACAATGCTGCCAATTCTCACCAAAGAATTCTGTGGGTTATGAAATGGATTTGTTTTCTAAGATGTTCAATTTGAAATACATATTTGTCTAAGATTTTATTTGTTTATTTTTTTTGATAGGGTCTCACTGTGGTTCAAAGTGGCCTTCAACTCACTATGTAGCTCAGGCTGGCCTCAACTCCTGCCTCAAGTGCTGGGATTACAGGTGTTTGCTACCACCCGTGACTCCCACTCATCTAAGATTTTACCACATACAGCATCTCTTAGGAAAGTAGATGTGAGAAACTGAAGACAGTTGTAAACAAATAGTAAACTAAGAACGAGACCATTGTGACTGGGGTTCTGTTCTGTTCTTTTCTTTCTTCCTCAGATTTTATTCGTACATTTTAGATACACATAACGAACATGTGGGGCGTTTCACAGCACACAGAAGACTCATCTGGTGCCAAGAGCCAGTCGGTAGTGCTCAGCGCTGGGGTCTGATTAAAAGCTCTTTCATGGCTGTTGGTGCAGCTCAGTGATAGAGCCCTTGCATGGCATGTGAGGCTCTGGATTTGATCCCCAGCACTGCTGAATAAAGTATTGATGAGGCTACTCAGGAGATTGAGACAGGAGGATTGCTTGAGCCCTAGAGTTTGCGGCAAGCCTGGATAGCATGGTGAAATTTCATCTCAATAAAACAAAAGTTAGTGGAGGGTTAGTTCCTTAATGTGATGAAACATACAGTGCCTAAACAGTAGTCTTCTTTAGTGGTAAGAGGTTAAAATCATGAAAGTAAAGGCAGGATATTCTTTCCACAGTACAGAAAATAAGTTGTTTGCAGGTGATAAGTTTCATGCCCAGAAAATATAGAAACAACTGAAAACTACTAAATTTAAGATTTTCACTATATAGTCGGGTAAGATAGTGCATACCTGAAATTCCAGTTGAGAAGCTGAGGCAGGAGGATTGCAAGTTCAGCCTGGGCAACTTAAAAAGACCCTGTCTCAAAGTAAAATGTGTAAAAGGGCTGAGGATGTAACTCAGGTCTTAGAATGCTTGCCTATTATGTGTGAGACACCCCACACACACACACATATCATGGTGGCAGTGGGACCGAGTAAGCAGGCTCGGCAGTGTCTCTGGTATCCCTGATGACAGTAATGAAATAGGGCAGGAAGGAGAGGGAGCTCGGGATGAAAGTCTTTGGGTGCCCCATGATGGGATTTTGCGGGGCCTCCCAGCACAGCGGGTTTAGAGGGGCACTGCATCCCGCCATAGGCCTCTGAGCTCCTGGCTGGGGCTCATGCTGAGTCCCTCGGGTGGGTTGTGATGCAGGCTGGTGTGATTTGTGTGCTCCTTTTGTCGGTGGCTTCTGGTCTAGGTAGGAGTGTGGATTGATGCTGGCAGCCGTTACGAGACTGAGAAGAACAATGGGGCAGGCTACTTCGTGGAGCATCTGGCTTTCAAGGTGAGGCCATGAAGTCTGTGTCTTCCCTGGGCTTAGGCCTCCCTGCTTTGAGAAGGAAGGTCAGAAAAATGAACCTCCTGAATACGAGCCTCAGTGAGTGAGTGACCTCAGGCTGGCCTCTCCAGAAGGAGCACGTGGGCTTAGCTGCTTCTGAGTGAGCACTTACCTGATGAGCCCCTATATGAAGTCCCTGAAGCCAGGAAAGCCCAAGGGTCGCAGGAGCCCCACTTAGTACTAGGGCTGCTGGGCCTGTGTTGTGGCAGTGTACAGACGCGTGCTTCTTGTGAGGTGCCCTCCTTTGTAGGGTGTCTGTGCACCTCTCCTTGCAGAGGCCCGTGTTTCTCTTAGTGAATGAGAAAAATGGCAGGAGGGTGTGGGAAAGGCAGAGCTGTGGAGACAGAACAGGCAACCCACACAGCTCCACTGTCATGAGTATGTGCGTGAACACGCACGTATATGCGTGTGCATGAGTGAGGTGGCACACAGGTCAACATCCCTGCCCCTGCACACACACGGGACTGCGTGGGTCCTGTGAGGTGACTGCTGGCAAGTGCAGAATCATAAATGGTATGGCTGGGGAGTAAGTCCCATCACTTGAACACGGGTATGGCCTTTGGTATTTGGGGAGTATGGCCTCTGGGCCCTGTATCCCCACAGTCGCTGCTGGGGGAGGGACTGGCGGACCACGTGTGAGGACAGGATTTGTGGGCTTTTGTGTGGCTACTGATTGGTTCTCTCATGTCTGGTTCTAGGGAACGAAGAATCGGCCTGGAAGTGCCCTTGAGAAGGAAGTGGAGAGCATGGGGGCCCATCTTAATGCCTACAGCACTCGGGAACACACAGCCTACTATATCAAGGCACTGTCCAAAGACCTGCCAAAAGGTAATGCTTAGAGGATGGGGTGGGAACCGAAGAATTGGACTTTAGGGGAGTAGGGGAGAGACCCAGGCCAGCTGCAGAATCAGACTACCCATGGGTCCTGGCCTTGCAGCAGGGTAGGCCACAAAAGAAGCCAGGCTTGGGGTGATATGTTGTCATTTTTGGTCCCTACTGGGCCCTAAACATATCTTCCTGTGTCCAGTTGTAGAACTTCTGGCTGACATTGTGCAGAACTGCAGCCTGGAAGACTCACAGATTGAAAAGGAACGAGACGTGATCCTGCGGGAGATGCAGGAAAACGATTCCTCTATGCAGGATGTGGTCTTCGACTACCTGCACGCCACAGCATTCCAGGGCACCCCTCTGGCGCAGGCTGTGGCAGGGCCCAGTGAGAATGTCAGGTGAGAATGCCAGATGCCTTCTTCCAGGACATGTATTCAGCTGGCTGCTGACTCTGCTGCTTCTCTGATGTCCGCAGTTGGGCCCAGGCTCTGCACTGTCATGTCCCTATGAGCCGTATTTATTTTTTGGTAGTGGCTTTGTGGTCCTTACTTGAATCTTGGGTATGTTTCCATCCATGTCTTGAAACATCCATGTCTTGAAAGTCTGAGGCTGGAGTGTCTGGGTATCCCTTCCATGTGGTTTCTTGTTGCCTGGGAAATTGGGCTGTGAGTGTCGTGACACCGCTTTTTGAGAATGAGTCCCACCGTCAGCATCTGCCCATCTCAGAGTGGAACCAGATGAGGGTGGGTGTCTGGGTCCTGGAAGAGTGGGTGGCAGAGATGGGAAAAGAGGATCAAAGAGGATCAGAGGTCTGCCAGGGCTTGCTTTTCAGAGAAGCCATGCCTCCTCCCAGCTCCTTTTTTTTTTTTTTTTTTTTTTTCTGAGACAAGGCCTCACAGTGTAGCCCAGGCTGACCTCAGATTCACAGCAGTCCTCCTGCCTCAGCCTATACATCTGGTTTTCAGCTTCACTTTGTGTGACCCAGCATTTTATGGATTGGGAGAGGAGTTGATGTGTTGGCCACATGTCTTGCAGGAAGCTGTCTCGAGCAGACTTGACCGAGTACCTCAGTAGGCATTACAAAGCCCCGCGCATGGTGCTGGCAGCAGCTGGGGGTGAGTGAGTGGCTCATCAAAGCCTGGGTTATCTGAGCCCTGCTCTAACCATAGGGGGCCTTCTACCCCAGGGGATCCTGTGCTGGGGGGGAACGATCTTCTTCCTCTTTCCCTAGGTGGAAGTGGCTTCTGTCCTCCCACCACCCCGGAACTGGCCACTTGGGCACTGTCCCTCAGGCTGCTGACCTCCCCGCCGCCCCGCCCTGTCCCGTCCCGCCCTGCCCTGCCCTGCCCCGCCCTGCCCCAGAAGGACTCAGGCCTCTTTTGGCCCCTCCTGCCTGCCTGGTCCTAGAATGTGGGCTGGTAGGGCTCATAACCCCTGGGCCTGTTCCTTGTGGTCATGCCTTTGGGAGGGCCAGGCACTGGCTGTGTGTTGGTGGACTGGGAAGCATGTCGGAAGGAAGGTGCAGGGTGGCAGGGGAGCTTTTGATGGGGAACTCAGCACCGGAACAAGAGCTGAAGTGCCTGAAAGGGACTGAGAGGGCTGGTAGGATGTAGTTCCATGGGGAGTGGGCAGCCTGGCAGAGCGGAAGGTCACGTGGCCAAACGCTGCATAAGGCTTGCTGCACGGTGGGAGCAGAGGAGAATCAGGCCAGCTCACGAGGGGCTGTGCAGGGACCCGGTGGGAAGAGAAGCGGTACATTCAGGATGGTTTTCTAGGTCAAAAAAACCTGATGCAGGTCTGAATGTGGATGGGGGAGCAGGCTACAGGAGGCTTCCTTCCTGCTCCTGGCCTTGACAGCTGCATGGTAAAAACAAAACAAAAAGTACCAACAACAAAAATCCAATAGGGAATGCATGATAGGACCTTGGAGCCAGGAAACCTGGGACCAAGAATAGTGCAGGTTGCTGACAGCTCGGACTTCACTGACTCCTGGCAGGGCTGGGGGCAGGGTGCCCACGGGCACTGCACTAGGTGTTCAAGACGCGGGCTGCAGAGGCCTCTTGTGGAGCGAGGGGAGAGGTTTGGCAAGCGGTTCTGAGAGCGGGAGTTCGGCACATTGCTGTGAGTGTTCCCGGCTCTGGGGCCCCAGCGCTCACGGTGACCCTGCAGTGCACCTCTTCATGCCCTCTCACCTGCTGCGCCCTGCAGGGCTGGCACCCAGATCTGCTTGTGGTAGGGCTTGAGGAAGAGGACAGCAGCTAGGAGGCTCTGTGCTCAGTGAGCACCAGTGTTGTCATTGATGCAGGTGAAATGCTGCTTCTAGGCTAAGAATCAGTGTTTTCTCCTGTCCCGGATGTTAGAGGAGCTGTTTGATTCTGAGGTGCTTGTCCTAGCTATGAGGCATGGTCTCTGTGAGTGACCTTCCCTCATCCTGTCCCAGAGTCATGTCTCTCTTGTTGCTCCTGCTGAGATGGGGCAGGGGGTCCCTGCATCTGTCTGAGGCCCCCGCCCCTGCCCTGTGCTGTGGTCCTGACTGGCCAGTCACACAGTTCTGTCTCTGCAGGGGTAGAGCACCGGCAGCTGCTGGACCTCAGCCAGAAGCACTTCAGCAGCGTCTCTGCGACTTACCCAGAGGATGCTGTTCCTGCTGTCACTCCGTGCCGCTTCACTGGGAGTGAGGTAACCACCGGTGGGCAGGGTGGGTGTGTGAGCTGGGGCGCTCTGGGAGGACCCCAGATCTGCATGGTCATCCTGTGGTTCCAGAGATTGGGGAGGGATCTTGTGACTGCTGCCTCATAAACGCCAAACACATGTGTTAACACACGTGTGCATATGCATGCTGTGCACACTTCAGCCACCCTTTGTCACCCTGGAAGTCTGGCTGTCACTCAGCCTTGACCTGTACTCTTTCAGATCCGCCACCGTGATGATGCCCTGCCTCTGGCCCATGTGGCCATTGCAGTAGAAGGACCTGGCTGGGCCAATCCAGACAATGTAGCTCTCCAAGTGGCCAATGCCATCATTGGCCACTATGACTGCACTTACGGCGGTGGCGTGGTAAGTGCCAGGGCTGGGCATGGGACTTGCCTTTAGGAGAGAGGGAGGCGGGCTGTACACTCCTCAGCTTTGGACACAAGATGCTGGTTGTCTTGGGCCCTGGCAGCACCTGTCCAGTCCTCTAGCTTCAGTAGCTGCAGCCAAGAAGGTGTGCCAGAGTTTTCAGACCTTCAACATCTGCTACGCAGAGACTGGGCTGCTGGGGGCGCACTTCGTCTGCGACCGCATGAGCATTGATGACATGATGTTCTTCCTGCAAGGCCAATGGTAAGTGCCAGCCTGGTATTACTGAGTGGGACAGGGACCTTGATGTAGGGTAGGGGGAGGCTGAAGGCGACACAATCTCTTAGAATGACCCCCACTGCACCCCCACCTGTCACCTGCTTTAGGATGCGGCTGTGCACCAGTGCCACAGAGAGTGAGGTGACTCGGGGCAAAAACATCCTCAGAAGTGCCCTGGTGTCTCATCTGGATGGTGAGTCCTTATAACATGTCCTAGCAGTGACACCTGGACAGCTCCAGTGTGGCCACCATTCCTAGCCAAGGTTGGAAAGGCAAACATTGAAGTTATACCAATAACCCCCCTTCCCCACCCCACGTACCTGGGGATTTGGAGTTCCAGGTGTGGCTGGGGGTGATTGAGGTCAGCTATCAGAGAGTAAAGGTTGGTCTGGGGTCAGAGCAAGATCCTGCAGGTCCTGTGGGTCCAGGATTGGACCGGGCAGGCTGCTAAGCCTCCCTCACCTTCAAAGGCACCACTCCCGTGTGCGAGGACATTGGGCGCAGCCTCCTGACCTATGGCCGCCGCATCCCCTTGGCCGAATGGGAGAGCCGGATTGCGGTAACGTGGGTCTCCTCCCACTGGGAGAGGGGTGGCTGGGGCCCGACAGGACAGAGGCTGCCATCTCTGGTCTTAGGCAGCTGTCACCTGTAGGGCTGGCGTACTCAGGGCAGGGAGGCAGCATCTGCTGTGGGCACAGAGGGGCTGTGGAGACTGCTGCTGCCTTTCCCTGTTCCAGCTGGGGGTCGCTCTGTAGGCATGCAGATGACTTTGGTCAGCTGTAGCAGGTTTCCTGGTTGAGGTGCTGTGGTGCCCATCAGCTGCATCCCTTTTGCTTCTCCCTGAAGGAGGTGGATGCCCAAGTGATCCGTGAGGTCTGCTCCAAATACTTCTACGACCAGTGTCCGGCAGTGGCGGGATTTGGTGAGTGGGCTAGGTCTGCTGTGCTTCCCTTAGCCGTTGTTTTGGCCTCCCCTTCCACCTGGGCTCCCCGCCTCCAGCCTGCACTGAGAAAAACAAATTGAGGGTCCATGTTGAGGGCCCCACGAAGCTTCCCCAGTAGCCTGGCTGCCGGGAGTGCTGGCTTGGAAGACCTGTCCCAGCAGCTCCCCAACTGCCTGCCAAGGGGCCTGCATTAATGTCCGCACCCACCAGGTAACGGGTACCCTGGGTGAGGGCTGCAGTGCCAAGGCCAGAGCATGAAGGGACAGGCCCTGTGCCCAGAGGGCATGTTCTCTTCCCTCTCCTCACTCAAAGCCTGTCTTGTGCAGTTCTGGGCGCAGCTCTGAGCTGAGTGCCTGCGGCACAGAGCCAGGTGTCCCTGCGCAGGCCAGGTGCCGCACCCTGATGCCCCACCCTTGATCCCACAGGCCCCATCGAGCAGCTCTCAGACTACAACCGGATCCGCAGTGGCATGTTCTGGCTGCGCTTTTAGGCAGGAAGCCTGTGCAGGCTGAAGGAGGGGCTGGGCTCCCGGCCCCCAAACAGACAGCCCTCCGGCTCCTCCGGCTGCAGCCCTGTGCCCACCACCAATAAAGCGTCCTGTTGAGAAGTGTGTTGTCCTTCCTTGAGCGCTGGCACGCAGTCTGTTGGGCAATAGGTGGGGAACAGAGCTTCCTCCGCTCATAGTCCCACACCCTTCTGCCTCCCCAGGCTGCTGTCCTCAGCCAAGGGCAAGCGTGGGGGCCGTGGGGGCCGAGGCAGAGGCCTTTGATGCTTGAGCCCAGATGTTTGCACTCAGCCACAGGGGGGGATGTTCCTTAGCCAGTCTGTCCCAAGAGCGGGGCGTGGGTGGGGTGGGAACTGCAGTCCCTGCTTGTGTCCCAGTGGGGTCCCATCCTGTAAACTGGGAACTCGGGTGGAAAGTCCTCCCTGCAGACCCCTGCAGTGGCCTTCGTCCAGTGGTCTGCTGGGATGGATCAGAGGGGCTGGGGGTTCCCCCTGAGGAAGCCTCCTTCCGGTGTTTACTCTGGATCTGGAGAGGATGGCCTGGGGCAGTGTGCTCTTCTGGTTTCTAACTGCTGCCTGGGCAGGCAGGAAAAGAATCCTTTGCCTCTTTTTACCACTGACTCAGGTTCTAAGAATAGTTGTGCGCTCAGTGGGGCCTGAGCCCCTTCCCTCAACTGGGTCTGTCCCAAGCGAGTCCTGAGCCATTGGCCCCGTGCCCCACTCCCTTCGTCTGCCTAAGGCAGTCAAACCCTCAGCCACCTTGTCCCGCTACCCCTTTGGGCCCTGGTCCCCAGGGTGAGTTGTTAGGCCCTTCGTTCTGCACAGCTTTATTCCTTTCACACTCAGGTTCCTAGGGAGCTCAAGGGAGGGATGGAAGGAAGGGCCCCAGTCCCTCTTCGGGAAGTTGCTGGCTGGCCATCATGACAGGGCCCTGGATCCAGTTCATTGAGAAGGGTTTTCAGTAGTCTTCCCTAGCATCCTAGCTGGAAAGTAGCCCAAACAAACCTCTCAAGGTTCCTTTCCCTCACAACTACTTCCTGCCACAGGTTTGTCAATTAGATGAGATCTGTCAATCACCAGAAGCCTAGGACAGTGCTGGGGTCATTTCCTGCTGAGTGACCAGCTGTAGAAAAGCCGTCAGGCAGTAGGGGATCCTGACAGGCCAACCCTGGCTCTTTGTAGGGATGTGGCACCCAGGCAGGGGGAGCGATGGCAGGCCCGTTGCTCTGAGTTCCAGATCCTGGAGGGTGGGGCTGGATTTCTCTTCTAGGTCAATGCCTGACCCCAGGGCCATAGGTACACTGGATGCAGGAGAGCTTGAGCTTCTAGGAGTGATCTGGTCTTGTTTGCTCTTTCCCCTGGAGGCATGCTGGAGGCCACCAGAATTCACTGTGAAGAGAAGGGGCTGGCCCAGAGCTGAGGTCTGTTAGCACTGGGGTTCTGGGGCTGTGTTTCTGTGCTGGTCGTGCAGCCCCTGGCCAGCCCTTCCTAATGACAATAACATCCCCATGGTGCTGGGAGGGCCGGAGGGAGGAGTGGGTTGGAGGAGCAGCTGTTCAGCTTTTGCTGTGATTCTGGTGTGGAACTGAGGTGCACAGGACCCTGAGATGTGAGGGGGAGCTGGTGACTGACAAGGGAAGGGAATGTCCGGGGATATACAGGAGGGAGGACTGTCTTTGGTGGGCTCAGTGCGCTGATGGGGGGAGCTGCAGGTAGGCACTGGGCCCCAATGCTGTGCCTGAGGCTGTCTGCTAGGATGCACTTGCCAGGAAGCTGACTCTGGGGCCCTCAGAAAGCTGCACACCCGCTCAGCCTCATGGGAGCTGCAGACACACATTCATCCCTAAGGAACCTTGCTTTCCCTGCCCAACAACCTCCCGCAGCCCCGAGGGACCCCTCACAGCTGCCCTTCCTTTCTGAGGGTTCCTCGGTTCTGCTGAGCTTTACCGAAACACCAACACTGGAGCTGGGCCTCTTGCCTCAGGTTGGCCCACCATGCACGGATATCGGTCCTGTGTGTGCTGTCTGCTTGCCCGCCACTCTGGCCCTCCCTTGCTGAGCAGGAGGTGATGGCTCTGGGGACTGACCCTGCCCAGATGACGGCATGGTCTCCACTGCCTTGGTCTAGAGCACCTTTTCTAGGGACGGGAGATCCTGGACACAGCTGAGATCCTACCCTTGGAAAAAGGTTCTGGATCCCCTGAGGTCACAGCACCATGCCCCAGCACAGTTGGTAGGTTGGGGAAGTCAGCATGAGGGATAGCTCCAGCCCTAGGCAACAAGAGAGTTGGCAGTGCAGGGTGGTCCTCACTGCCCCCAGGTCTGGCCACACCAGAGTCTTCAGTCCTGGAGGACTCTAGGGAGACAAATATATCTGCAGTCCTGTCCCCGTCTCCCGACTCAGTCCCAGATCCCAGGGGAGGGAGACTGTAGGGCCAGGCAAATGGGTAAAGCCTAGTAGTAGTGGTGAGTGTAGAGTTGCTTCCTCCATGCCCAGAATATGCAGGACTGGCAAGAAGACAGAGGGGAGGGGCCGGGATTTAGCTCAGCAGCATAAGTGCCCGCCTGGCAAGCATGAGGTGGCGAGTTCGATCCCCGGTACCAAAAAAAAGTAGATGGGGCGGGGGAGACAGAGGGCCCAAAAGGGAGGCTGGTTTTCTGGGACTGTGTCTCTGCCATGGCATCACCCTCCTAATAGAGATACACATACACAAAAACTCCCTCAAGACAGCGGCGCTGGGCGGGACAACCAGGACGGGAGGCAGTCAGGAGAGGGCCGAGAACTCAGGCTGATGGGGGAGAGGAGCGAGGCGGTTACGAAGGGGGCTACAGGTACCTTGAGACAGTAAGAAAGGGAGGCAGGGCCCAGGGTGGCCTCGGCCTGGTGGGTGGGTTGGGTGGAAGGGGTCTACAAGAGGAGTCCCTCAAAGTGAGGGAGTCCAGGCCAGAATGAGGACATGTGGGGGGGGACCCTGGCTTGAGGCTTGGCCAGGTTCCCCACTGGGGCACAGGCAGCAGGAGGTGGATTCCTGAGAGATGAGCTGTCACCGTGGGTGGTCCCCACCGACCTCCACATCTGGACAGGCCCCCACCCTGTAAACACAGCTGGATGGCATCTGCCAGGGGGAGACCAAGGCACCCCGGGGGTGGGAGGGGCGCTGGGATGGACACATAGGCATGAGCGTGACATGGGTTCCTTCCTCTTCCCGCCTGCCCCGACCACGGAGTGGGGGTGCATCTCTTAGATCCAGTCCAATGGAGGTTGGTGTCCCCAGAATAGGTCCAGAACCCCTGGTTTGCTGGGGGCTGCTCTGCCTGTCAAGGAAGTTGGGGTGGGGCCCTCCCGGGAGGCCCACCAGACCCAAGGATAGCTGATTCACGAGAGAGGCGTGAGTCAGGACTCATGGCCTAAGGCTTGTCGGGGCACCCCCACTAGGTTGGGGGTGACTCATCTCCAGCTGCAGTCTCCCCCTACCTTGGCACAGATACCCCCTGGTCTGAAGGAACCTGTCCGCCCTTCGGGTGCAGCAGTCACTTGACCGGTCGTTCCGTGTGACTTGGGTTGGTCGGGAAGCTCCTTCCCTGTGGAGAGCCTGGGGCTTCCCAGAAGCCACAAGAGGGGCTTTGACCCAAGCGCGTCAGACCCCCTGGGAAGGGGGGCAGCGACCTCTAGGGAGGTGGGCGAGGCGGGCGCTCGTGTCCCCGCCCCGCCCGCCCCGCCCCCTCCCGGGTCTGGGACTTCTCCCCAGCCGTGCAGGGCGGGACTGCGGCGGCGGCGGCGGCGGCGGCGGCGGCGGCGGGAGCCGACTGAGGGGCGCGCAGGCAAGGCCGAGACTTGGGGTGGGAGAGTGCTGGGTTCAAACCTGCCAAGACCACGGGGGCAAGAGGCAGGGGCAGGGATCCTGGCTGAAGGCTTCTGTCGCGCAGGATGAGGCCGTGGCTCCTGGTGGCCCTCCTCTGCGCTGGGATCCTGGTGGGGGCGCCCCGACTGCGGGCCCAACCTGGGGAGAGAGGTGGGCACAGCGTCCAGTCACCCGTCCCTCCATGTGGCCCTCATCTCTGACACCTCGACCTCCACGACCCCTCCTCCTCCTAAGGCCCCTTAGACTCCCCAGGTCCTCCCAGTCTGGGCCTGCGCCCCTTGTTGCCTCCTGGCCCCCCCATCTGCATGCTGAACCCCTGCCTTCTGCTGCCCTCAGCTGGTCCCCAGAGGCTGACTTCAGTCTGAGATCCACACTGGAGCACGGCTTTCCCCCTCCCTGCATGCCCTGACCCTTGCAGGGAGAGTTGTTTTGGGCCCAGTGGGGTTCCCAGGCCCAGGCCACCCTGCTGGGCTTGTCCTCCACCCCGACCCAGGGCCAGGGCTCTGCAATGCGGTAGGAGGGCTTGTGGACTCCCAGAAAAGGTCATGATCTTTCCTGGGGCTCCAGTGACCTGCACGCATCTTTACGCCGCTGACATCGTTTTCCTACTGGATGGCTCCTCCTCCATCGGCCGCAACAACTTCCGAGAGGTGCAGGGATTCTTGGAGGGGCTGGTGCTGCCTTTCTCAGGGGCAGCTAGTGCCCAGGGAGTGCGCTTTGCCACGGTGCAGTACAGTGATGACCCTCGGTGAGTGTGGCCTGGGGAGGTGTGGCCCTGTAGAGTAGGGCAGGGAGTTGAGATGCGGCTGGGCAGGGTCTGTCCAGAAACAGGATTTGAGGAGTCCAGAGAGTCCCTAGCCAGGATCTTCCCGGACAGGATAGGGGTTCACTCTGGTGGTTGCTCAGTGCTGGGGGAGTGCACTGCCCAACACAGGCAGCTCTGGCTTTGATCTGGATGGGCATGGGAGGAGGAGGGGCCCAGGAGCCCCAGATGCCCAGTGCTGCCAGTTGCTCACCCTCTGTGCCAGCTCCCTGACCCTCTTCTGCATCTCTATTCATCAGAAGCTCCCTGAATGGCCAAGTTCACCTTCCTACAACTTCCTCCAGCAATGATCTCACTACACATACTGTCCCCCTAGGCCGAGAACCCCAAAGGCTCCTGACAAGATGGGCCCAGCCACAGTGGGGCATAGAGGTGTCCCTGGGAATCTGTAAACTTTGGAGCTTCAGGCAGGGCAGGAATCACAGATACAGAGGCTTTTTAGGGCCAAGGTTGGAAGAAGGAGGTCCTTATCCTTTTCCTGGTGCCATCCCTGCTCCATCAGGACAGAATTTGATCTGGATGCGCTTGGCTCTGGGGGTGATGTGATCCGCGCCATCCGAGCGCTCACCTACAAGAAGGGCAACACTCGCACAGGGGCCGCACTGCTCCACGTATCTGACCACGTCTTCCGGGCCCAGCTGTCCCGACCTGGCATCCCCAAGGTGATCCCTAGCCCAGCCCTGCTCCCCAGGTAACTGCAAAGTAAGTGTCTGAGGAAGCCCTGACTTGGCTCCTGCCCCTGCCTCAGATCTGCATCCTGGTCACTGACGGGAAGTCCCAGGACCTGGTAGACACAGCTGCCCAGAGGCTGAAGGAGCAGGGCATCAAGCTGTTTGCTGTGGGTGAGTCTGGAGCTGCCGTGAGGGTCTGCTGGGCAGGGCCATTCAGAGGACACATGGGTAACCGAGTCCTAATTGGCTGTGACCTCAGGAATCAAGCACGCTGACTTTGAGGAGTTGAAACGAGTTGCTTCACAGCCAAGCAGTGATTTCTCATTCTTTGTCAATGACTTTGGCATCTTGAGGACACTACTGCCCCTCATTTCCCGGAGAGTGTGCACGACTGCTGGGGGTGTGCCCGTGACCCTGCCTTGTGAGTTGCCACCCTTTCTGCGAGTCTGCCAGCCCCGGGATAGGAGTGCTGGGTCCCTCCCTTGTGCTCCTAACACCCCGCCTTCCTGTCTGATCTACCTGATCACCTCACTCCGTCTGCAGCTGAAGACTTGACATCTGGCCCCCGGGACCTGGTGCTGTCTGAGCCGGGCAGTCAGTCCTTGAGAGTACAATGGACCGCAGCTAGTGGCCCTGTGACTGGCTACCGGGTCCATTACCATCCTCTGTCAGGGCTGGGATGGCCACTACCAAGTGGGCAAAAGGAGGTAAAGCTGCCAAGGGTGACAGGTGGGTGGCTGATGCTGGGCTGGACAAGATGAGGTATCCTGTGACCCCGGGCAGGTGGAAGTCCCAGCTGGCGAGACCAGTGTGTGGCTGCGAGGGCTCCAGCCTCTGACTGAGTACCAGGTGACCGTGGTTGCTCTCTATGCCAACAGCATCGGGGAGGCCGTGAGCGGGACTGCTCGCACCAGTGAGTTCCTCTGCCCGTCTTTGACCCCTCCACCTAACCGCCCGGCCCCATGCCCCTTGCCCTCTCCCACTCTGCTAATCTTTCCCCCAGCTGCCCTGGTGGGACCAGAGGTGACCATCCAGAACAGCACAGCCCACAGCCTCCTGGTGGCCTGGCGGAGCGTGCCGGGTGCCACTGGCTACCGTGTCACATGGCGCACCCTCAGTGGTAAGTGGAAGGTGTGGGCCGAGGGTGCCCCCACACTGCAGACAAGGCCGTGGAGCCTCAAGTCTGCAAGGCCCCTGGCACCCTCCATCTCCCTCCATTCAGGGGGCGCCACAAAGCAGCAGGAGCTGGGCCCTAGGCAGGGCTCAGTGTTGCTGCGTGACCTGGAGCCCCGCACGGACTACGAGGTGACCGTGAGTGCTGTGTTTGGCCGTAGCGTTGGGCCTGTCACTCCCCTCACTGCCCGCACTGGTGAGCAGGCTGGGCCTTTCCTCAGGCTGGGGTGGGCTGGCAGGGGAGGAGGAGAGGCCACTCAGGTCCATGCACCCTGGCAGACTCCTCTGTGGAGCAGACCTTGCGCCCTGTCATCCTGAGCCCCACAGCCATCCTCCTGTCCTGGAACTTGGTTCCCGGGGCCCGTGGCTATCGGCTGGAGTGGTATCGTGCGAGTGGTGAGTCAGGAGTGTGGCGGGGTGGGGTGGGGGATGGGAGTCTGGGTGAGTCTTAGCTGGTTTGATGCCATCGTTTTCTAGGCCTTGAGCCACCACAGAAGGTGGTGCTGCCTGCGGACGTGACCCACTACCAGTTATCGGGGCTGCAGCCGGACACTGAGTACCGCCTCACGCTCTATACTCTGCTGGAGGGCCGTGAGGTGGCCACGCCTGCCATGGTGGTCCCCACTGGTGAGGGCTCCTGGGGCCAGGCTGAGCACTGGGGGAGGTGGGTGGCCCCAGGCTGCCTCTCATGCCGTTCCATCCGACAGGGCCGGAACAGCCCCTGGGCCCTGTGAGGGACCTGCAAGCGACCGAACTGTCCGGCCAGCGGGTGAGAGTGTCTTGGAGCCCAGTCCCTAGTGCCACCGAGTACCGTGTCACTGTGCGCAGCACCCAGGGTGAGGGGAGGTAGCCAGGGAGCTCTCTGCATGCTAAAGTTCCAGCCCGTGGGTCTGAGTGCGCTCTGTCTCTGTCTCCTTCTAGGGGGTCCCTACTGCCTCCTCCCCCCAAGGTGACCTGGAACCCAGAATAGCTTCCGCTCTGCCTGGCCCCTGCCCTGCCCTAGAGGCTTGCTTTACCCGGCTCTGTCTCCACTCTGTCCCACACCTCTCCTGGTGTTGGTTTTGTTTTTGAGACAGGGTTTTGCTGTGTAGGTCAAGGTGGACTTTAACTCACTGTGTAGCCCAGGCTGACCTCAAACTTGTGGTGATCCTCCTGCTCCAGCCTCCCAAGATCTGGGATTAGAGGCGTGCGCCACCACGCCCAGCTCTGTCTATGGCTCTCGCTTTCCCTTTGCCACCATCATGAGCTCTGTCACCTGCCCTTCTGCCACCCCAGCTATGACCACTGTTGACACTTTCTCATCTTGTGTCATCCCACACTGATCTGTCTGTTATCAGCCTGTCCTGACTGACCTGTGTCACCAAGGGTCCCAATTTGTCACTGGCTCCTTTGCCCTGGGCCCTTGCCTCTCATTCACCTTTTTCATTTGCATCCCGTTTCTCTGGCTCCTATCACCCCGTATCTCCAGCCCAAGAGCTTCTCAGTCTGTATCCCTGTCCACTCTTGGCTGCCATCATGCCACACGCGTGTCCCTGCTGACCCTACCTGCCGATACTGCCTTCCGTCTTAGGGGTTGAGCGGACCCTGGTGCTTCCTGGGAGCCAGACTGCCTTCGACTTGGACGATGTTCGGGCAGGGCTTAGTTACACTGTGCGGGTGTCTGCTCGCATGGGCCCCCGGGAGGGCGATGCCAGTGAACTCACCGTCCACCGAGGTGAGCACTGCAGGACGCTTGTGGGGTAGCTGATTGACTCACTCCTGTCTTGGTCTTGATCCTTGGCTCTTGTCTGTCTTTCACCTTAGAATCAGAAGCGCCTCTTGCTGTCCCAGTACTTCAGGTTGTGCTGTCAGATGCAACCAGAATAAGGGTGGCCTGGAGCCCCGTTCCTGGAGCCAGTGGATTTCGGATTAGCTGGAGGACAGGCAGTGGTCAGTGTGGGGTGTGTAGGAGGATTACTGAGGGGAGCAGTCAGAGTGTGGGGACTAGCCAGATGTGGTGGTGCACGCTGGTAATCCCAGCACTCAGGAGGCTGAGTCAGGAAGATCACTGTGAGTTCGAGGCCGGCCTGGGCTACGTAGTAAGTTCAAGACCGGCCTGAACGACACAGCAAGTTCCTGTCCCCACCCTACCTCCTCAAATGTGGGAACTGCAGGGATAGGCAGGAGCCATGTCACCACGTCCTTCTAATCCTAGGTCCTGAGTCTAGCCAGACATTGCCTCCAGATTCTACTGCCACAGACATCCTGGGGCTGCAGCCTGGAGCCTCCTACCAGGTGGCTGTGCTGGCACTTCGAGGGAGAGAAGAGGGCCCCCCTGGGGTCATCGTGGCACAAACTGGTCAGGGCCTGATCTTGTCCCTTGGTTCTCTGCCTCTAGTGCCCCTTCAGACTCTATGCCCCTCCCTCAGGTCCTTCTCCCTGAATTTGTCTCTCCTTCACTTTCCCGCTGCCTCCCCCTTAGGGGCCCTGCTGCCCTCCTCAGTCTCCAGAGCCTCCCTTTCGGCCTTCCCTTCTTCACCTCTCCCTGCCTTTCCTCTGAGACCCCCCATTGTCTTCGGCCTCGGATTCCCTCAACTCATCCGGCAGACCTTGATTTTTCCTCGGGCCCAGTTCTCTCCTAGACGTGTACTTTCTCTTTGCCAAATCCCCTCACAGCGCCCTCATACCTCCGTCAGACCACCCCCAGCCTGTCAGACCTGTTGTCTCAGATTCCTGTCGCCAGCCACACAAGTTCCCATTATCCCTTCTGTCAGGAGGCCAACTGCTTGTCTGCTGTCAGATCCCTGTCACCTGTTAGACTCCCACAGCCTTCCTGTCAGGTGACCCTGCCGCCCTCCTCTCAGACTGCCCGCTGCCCTGTCAGACTGCTCATGGCCTCATGGCTTCTCTCCTCAGACCCTCTTGGCCCAGTGAGGCAAGTTCATGTGACTCAGGCTGGCAGCTCATCTGTCACCATTGCTTGGACCAGGGTTCCTGGCACCACAGGATACAGAGTTTCCTGGCGCTCAGGACATGGTGGGGACCAGGGGTCTGGGAGGGACACGGGCGGCAGAGCTGGATGGAGTAGGGGCTGGCGTCTTTTAGGGGTCTGTGTAGGAGGGACACTGGGGCAGAGTCTGGCTGGTCTTGGAGCTGTATCCATCTCTGCTCCCAGGTCCAGAGAGATCCCAGTTGGTTGCTGGGGAGGCCACAGTGGCTGACCTAGATGGGCTCGAGCCGGACACTGGGTACACAGTGCATGTGAGGGCCCACACGTCTGGCGTGGAAGGAGCCCCTGCTTCTGTGGTTGTGAGGACTGGTGAGTGGACCCTGGCCAGCTGCGAACCATACCTGCCTGGCTGGCCCCTGCCCACCTTGCCATGTATTTCTGACTGCTCTGCCTGCCCAGTGCCTCATTGTCCAGTGAGTGCCAGGCCCTGCTGAACAGCCCCTGTGGGTTGAGTTTCTACCTACAGTGCGCTCATGGCTGCCCCACACCATCCAATTTGAGACTGACCTCCCTCTTGCTGAGCTGTCCACACCCACTGCACCTACCCTTCAGACTCTGCCTTAACTATGCCTACATTGCCCCCTCTTCTCTCTGCCAGAGACCCAGTCATCCCTACCCTTCATCTCCCTTCTGTCCTTAGCTCCTGAGCCGGTGGGCAGCGTGTCAAAGCTGCAGATCCTCAATGCTTCCAGTGACGTTCTGCGGGTGACCTGGGTAGGGGTCCCTGGAGCCACAGCCTACAGACTGGCTTGGGGCAAGAGTGAAGGTCTGGCTCCCTGACTGCACCCTTGCCCTTCTTGGCTGGGGCTGTGCCTCTGGGGAGCCACCCCACCCCTGACAGCTGGCTCTTTGCTCACCTGGCCAGGTGGCCCCACCAGACACCAGATACTCCCAGGAAATACTGACTCTGCAGAGATACGGGGTCTGGAAGGTGGAATCACCTACTCAGTGGGAGTGACTGCCCTAGTCGGGGACCGAGAGGGAGCACCTGTCTCCATTGTCGTCACTACACGTAGGCGGACTGGGGCTTGGATGGGTGGGGGGGATTGCATTTGGGTGCTGTGGTTGGAAAAGGGTGAGCCTGTAGGGCAGGGCCTGAGAGGAGAAAGGAGAGGCCTGGGACAGGCAGCAGGGCTTGCTGGGGAGATGCCTGTGTGGCGTCACATGGGGCCCAGATTCCCACGCTCGTTCCAGCACCCGAGGCTCCCAGCACCCTGGAGACCCTTCGTGTGGTGCAGCGTGGAGAACATTCGCTGAGTCTGCGCTGGGAGCCTGTATCCGGGGCACGTGGCTTTCGGCTGCGCTGGCGACCCGAGGGTGAGCAGTGTCCCAGTGGGAGGCTCGGGCTGGTGGGGCATGGGCGGCAGGTGGGCACGGTCAGCCCAGCCTTGTCCTGGGAACTCCCAGTAGGCGAGGTCAGTTTGGATCCCTGAGGTCACAGAGAGTGAATGGGTAGGATCAGTGAAGTGGGCCATCAGTGAGGACGGGGACCTGGCTGGTAGAGTCAGTAAGGGCAGTGGGGGTCAGCGAGGTTCGTGACCCGTTGGTGACACAGGAATGTCCTTCCACCTGCTTCTGGCCCTTACCTTCATCTTGCCCTAGGTGGTCAGGAACAATCTCAGGTCCTGGGGCCTGAGTTCAGCAGCTACCACCTGGACGGGCTGGAACCGAACACATGGTACTATGTGTGGCTGAGTGTCCTGGGGCCGGCTGGGGAAGGGCCTCCCAGAGAGGTGACTGCATATACTGGTGAGTGCAGCGGGCCTGCCTGCCTGCCTGGTTATGCTCCTCCCCTACTGATGACCTGTCCTGATTTCCTGCACCCCAGATTCAAGTGACTTCCACCCCCCCATTCCTGTGACGCTGGGGTGACCCCAGCATGATCCCCCTCGATGAATCTGCCCTAGGATCTCAGCTCTTCCTCCTCTGGCTTCTCAGGGCACAGCCTCTGATCCTCCATCTTTGATTCCTCTTTCAGAGTCGCCTCGTGTCCCAAGCACTGAACTCCGTGTGGCAGATACCTCAATTGACTCAGTCACTCTGGCCTGGACCCCAGTGTCTGGGGCGTCCAACTATGTCCTGTCTTGGTGGCCACTCAGAGGCACCAGCTATGGTGAGCAGGAGCCAGTTTTGGGGTGGGCTGGCATCTGGGGTGCCCTTTTTTAACCAAGTCCTATTCTCTGCAGATGCGCCTAGGACCCCACAGACCCTTCCAGGGACTTTGAGCTCCCAGAGGGTGACAGGGCTACAACCTGGGGTCTCCTATGTCTTTTCTCTGACCCCTGTCCAGGCGGGCGTACGGGGTTCTGAGGCCTCTGTCAGGCAGAGTCCAGGTATGGAGGGCACGGTGGGAGAAGCCCAAGCAGCAGATGGGTGGGTGGCAAGCAGTAACTCGGCTGCCTCCTGCAGCGTGTCCTCACGGCCTGGTGGACGTGGTCTTCCTGCTGCATGCCACACAAGACAGTGCTCACCGTGCGGAGGCCGTGAGGCGGGTCCTGGAGCGCCTGGTGACTGCACTTGGGCCTCTTGGGCCTCAGGCTGCCCAGGTTTGGTCCAGAGGCAGCCAGACCCTGTCTCCTCTTGCCCCTCCCCACCCCAGGCCCTACACCAGCCCCTGTAGATCTCTACCCCGCCGTAGGTCAGCCTTCTCCCAGCTGCCTTCCAAGCTGCGGAACATCTGACCTCTCCTGCCATGACTGGTGGCCCCTGCTAAACTGTCCTGGTTTAGTCACATCTGCCCTCATTTCTCTGTATCTCCAGCCCCTGTGCACTTTCGTCCCTGCTCTGTCATGCCCCCAGTGCTCTGTTTCTCCCACCCCAGGTTGGCCTGCTGTCTTACAGTCACCGGCCCTCACCACTGTTCCCACTAAATAGTTCCCACGACCTTGGCATCATCTTGCAGAAGATCCGGGGCATCTCCTATGCGGACCCAAGTGGGAACAATCTGGGTGAGAGCTGGGTGTAGACTCCGGGCTTCCCCAAGGGGAGCTTGGTGTCCCAGGGCTCTGACGTGTCCTTCCTCTCAGGTGCGGCTGTGCTTGTAGCTCACAGGCAGCTCTTGTCACCTGATGCCCCTGGGCGCCGTCAGCAAGTGCCAGGGGTGATGGTTCTGCTGGTTGATGAGTCGCTGAGAGGTGACATATCCAGCCCTGTCCGTGAGGCCCAGTCTGCTGGTGAGGAGTACGGATGGTGGGGCTGGGGCTTGGGAGTAGGGGTGAGCCCAGTGGGGTCCTCATGTAGGCTGCTGATCCCTCTGTAGGGCTCAAGGTGATGATTCTGGGCTTGGCGGGAGCTGACCCAGAGCAGCTGCGGCGCTTGGTGCCAGACATGGACCCTCTCCAGAGTTTCTTTGCCGTGGATGATGGCCCGAGCTTGGACCAGGAAGGCGGTGACCTAGCAAGAGCCTTGTGTCAGGCAGCCTTGGCCACTCAGGTTTGGAAGCAGCCTCTGGGGGGCTACGTGTGGGGTTCCATAGTAGCACTTCTTGGCTCAAAAAGACCTTGTGTCTGCAGCCCCAGCCGGGACCTTGCTCCGTGCATTGTCCAAAGGTGAGCGTCTGCAGCCAAGGGTGTGTGGGGATGGCTAGCTCAGGCCAGCCTCTCCAGCCTCACTGGACATGTCTTTCCTCAGGGCCAGAAGGGAGAGCCTGGAGCGACGGTGAGTGGTCCTGCGGGGGTGAAAGTGGGCTGGGGTCCCTGGGGCAGGGGCAGCTGGTGGCACGACACTTGCATGTCTCCTTCCCAGGGCCCGGAAGGACGAGCTGGAACCCCCGGCGCCCCTGGCTTCCCGGTGAGTGCCTCACTGTGCTTGGCCCTGCCCTGACTGCTTTCTGTTTTCTTACCTGCTCTGCTCTCTCAGGGCAGGACTGGTGCTCCTGGTCCCCCGGGTCCCCCTGGAAGTACTGTCGCAAAGGGCGAGAGGGTAAGTGGGAAGACCGTTGTGCTTTGCCTAGGACCATGCGTCCAGTGTTCCCAGGGGATTTAGGAGGAGCCAGGAGGCAGAGCCAAGGGCATTCCTGGAACCTGGGCAGAGACTTGGGGAAGGCTCTGAGGTGGAGATGCCACAGGGTGATGCTACAAGATCCCTCAGAGAGCCTGGGTGGCAGCTCTAGGTCCCAGAGGCAGAAGGGCTCTGTCTCACCCCTGCCATGTCCCTGGAACTGAGCTCTCTTCAGCTTGGGGAGACCACTTCTCTACCCCTCTTCTCTACTTGACAACACTTGGACCTGCGGGATGGGCTCTTCCAGAAAATCAGATCACTGGAGCAGGGCTCCCTTCCTGCTCTGACCTCTTTGCCTTCTTAGGGCTTCCCTGGAGTGGATGGGCCTCCAGGCATCCCTGGTCAACCTGGGACTCCTGGGACCCCTGGTCTGAAGGTGAGAAAGCCTTACCTCGTGGGGTCATGGTGGGACAATCGCTTGATGGGTGTGATGCTTCTGACTCTGTCCTCCATTTACAGGGCTCCCCAGGGCTGCCCGGCCCTCGTGGGGAACGGGTAGGTACTGACCCATCTTTACTGGCCTAGTATCTTCCCCGGGTTCTCCTACAGTGTGGGGAGCCTGGACAAGGGAGGGTGTTGTCCTGTGGGAGCCCCCTGGGCGACTCGTCTGAGCCTGAGAGCCTCTCTCTGCTCTGCTTTGTCCTCAGGGAGAGCAAGGGCCTCGAGGCCTGAAGGGGGAGCCGGTAGGTGAAGGGGAGATGGGGGCCGCGATGTTCCAGGGAGGGAAAGGGTTGCCTTGGGCCAGACCCTAGGTGGAGCCTGAGCTGAGGCATGCGGGACACTTTGGGGTCTCCTAACCTGACTCCTGTAATGGTGTTCTCTGCCCTGTAGGGGGAGCCTGGGCATGTCATTGGAGACCGGGGACCAACGCTTCCTGGGAGAAAAGGGGAGCCTGGACCTTCAGTAAGTCCCAGGGTGTGGGGGAACAGGTGATGCGCATTGGGAGACCTGTGGAGGGGTGAGAGCAAAGTCCGTGGGATTGCACCTTACACTTTGTTTGCTCTGTCAGGGCCCCCCTGGACCTCGTGGCCCTTCGGGGGGCCTAGGACCCCGAGGCCCCCCAGGGCTTCCTGGAGCAGCTGTAAAGGTAACAGCAGGAGCCCAGATGGGTCTCAAGCTCTGTACGACTCAGAGATCTGGTGACTCTACTGGAACCCACACATGGTTCTGCTTTCACCTTTAGACCTGTACCCCTTTCATGCTTCCTCAGTTCCCCATGATCCTTACAGTCCAGTTTGACCCCTTGAGCCTCGTCCATTGTGTATCTTGGGGTGTGTCCAGGCTCACAGGATCTGATCTGTCTTTCAGGGTGACAAAGGTGATCGCGGGGAGCGGGTAAGTGAGGGAGAAGAAATGCAGGGTTTGACTTATAGTCAGATTCCCCTGGCCCCCCCCGACCTGCTGTTCTCTTCCAGGGTCCACCCGGACCAGGTATCGGTGGCACCGCTTCTGGAGAGCCTGGGCTGCCGGTGAGGAACTGAGAGGAAGTTCTGAGGGGCAGCGGTAGGGGCAGGGAGCTCTGCTGGGGCAGCCTTGGGTCACAGGCTTCATAGCTCTTAGCTCTCATGTTCCTTCCCTTTCTTCTAGGGTCTTCCTGGAAATCCTGGACCCCAAGGCCCAGTTGGCCCCGCTGGAGAGAAAGGGGAAAAGGTAGGACACCCTCTTCTTGATGCCTCAGTTCTAGAGTGGGGGGCTGGGGGCAGAGCATCTTCTGGACCTTCCCACTGTCTCCTTCAGGGTGTCTGTGAAGATGGAGCCCCAGGCCTCCCAGGGCAACCTGGCCCCCCAGGTGACCTGGTAAGTTAGAGGCCGGGTTCCCCACGTGATGGGCATAGTTCCAGTCCCCACCCTTACCCATCAACTCCTTTGCCATCTGTATACTAAAAGCTATATCTCTGAACTTCCAAATTGGTCCCTTCCAGGGTCTTCGGGGACTTCCTGGATCCACTGGCCCCAAAGTGAGTGCCAGTTGGGGGATCAGATGTGAAGGGTGATATTCTGGGACCCCTGTGGTATTAGGGGAGGCTGGAGGATCAGGAGATAAAGGTTCTGCCCAGGCCAGGGGCTGTGGTTTCAGATGAGGGCTGCTGGAGTTTGAGACACCTTGTTTGGGTATCACTGGTTAAGGCCTCTCTCCTGTCCTCTCTCTCCTCAGGGTGAACGGGGGCTGGCAGGAGCCCCTGGAGAGACTGGAGCAAAAGTAAGTGGGACCTGGGGGGCTTTCAAGGACCAGGAGGATCTGGGGCCATACTCCGCTCTGACCTCTTCTGTCCTGCAGGGTGAACGGGGACTCCCTGGTCCAGTGGGACCCCAGGTAAGCCCACTGACCTCTATACCAGTGCCAGCTGCCAGCTGCCAGTGGGCTCTGTGTCCATTCCTGGCTCTGATTTTCTTCCCTTGATGCCCACTGGGCCTTCCCCGGCCCCCATCTTCTTCCGCTGATCAGGCTTCAGCCTTACCCTGGGCACCCCGCTTCCGCTGTCTGACCCTGCTGAGCTGACGTGGTCTCTGCCCTCCTGCTGAGTCTGGCTGGCGCGACTCTAAACCCCAGGCCTCCACTGCCTCTGTCCAGTGGCCCCGGGTCCTACCCCTGCCCCCACAGTTGCCCGGAGTCTCCTACCCACCAGGAGTGGCCTCTGTGCTTTTCTTCCCCAGGGGCCACCGGGGCTTGCTGGAAATCCTGGAGCCAGGGGTCCTGAAGTAAGTGTGACTGGCAGGGCCAGGCATGGGGCTTTTGTATGGCTCCCCCGCTCTTGCACTTTTCCTAGGCTCACGCTTTATCCGAATACAGGGGCCACCAGGACCCGCTGGCCGCCAAGGAGAGAAGGTGAGTCATGGGTGGGGTATTTTACTACCACTTGTAGTAGAGATATGGCAGGTGGGACGCTGGGACCTGGGGCTCCTGGATGGGTCTCTGTCCTGTTCCTGCCCCTGTCCTCTTTCTACAGGGAGAACCTGGCCGCCCTGGGGATCCTGCAGTAGTGGTGAGTGGAGGGTGGAAACCCTGTAAGCCACTGGTTTAGGTGGTGACCCCATGGCCCTGGGACGCTGGGCAGCTCAGAGCTCTGTGGCTCTCTTTATGCTGTAAGATGCCCCAGATTCCTGGCTGTGATCTTCTGTCCCCATGACTGCCACACTAGTCACAGGCTTTGTGTTAGCTCATCTTATACCCCTAACTCTACCTCAGTAGCCACTCCCAGTGGCTGAGTGGGGACTGAGCTCTGTGACTTCTAGCTCTGTATAACCACTGTCCCAGCCAAGCCTTGGTTCCCTGGTCCCCAGATGGGGCCAAGCTGGGTCTGTCCTGTTTGTTTTCAGGCACCTGCTGGCACTGGAGCCAAAGGAGAGAAGGTACAGGGCTGAGAGGTTGCTGCAGGGTGAGGTCAGGGCAATAAGGCTATTCTGGGTCTACCTGAGCGTCCCGGGATGGCAGCACGGTTTCTGGCTTGGGGTTGTACCTGGAACTGGGTACCAGCACTGGTGGTTTTTGTCACCTCCAGGGAGATGTGGGGCCCCCTGGTCCCAGAGGAGCTGCTGGAGTCAAAGGGGGGCCGGTGAGTGAAGGGAAGGTTTTTGGGGGATTGGGCCTGTAAAGGCTTTTCCACTCTGACTTCCGGCCTTTCTTCCCACAGGGCCCACCTGGGTTGTCTGTTCCTGGAGATCCCGGCCCCAAGGGAGACCCTGGAGGCCGAGTAAGTGGATGTGAGGGTGGGCGTCGTGACAAGAAGTGATATCTAGGCGCTGTGACCAAGTCCTGTTCCCCTTCTCACCCCTTTAGGGTCCCATTGGCTTCACTGGCAGAGCAGGGCCCCCAGTGAGTATCCGTGACCTAGGGTGACCTCAAGGTTTCAGGGGTCACTGCTTTTCAAAGGCTGCATATATTCCGTGTGGCCTCATTCTTGTCTCCCCCATAGGGTGACCCAGGGCATCCTGGAGAAAAAGGAGAGCCAGGGCGGCCTGGCCCTTCTGGACCTGTTGGCCCCCGAGGACGAGATGTAAGATTTGGGGGAGTCATGGGGGATAGTGGAGCAGGGGGTGTTGCTAGCATCTCTGGGGGGTCTTGGGACCAAGGCTGAGTCTCATGTCTCGCAGGGTGAAGTTGGAGAGAAAGGTGATGAGGGTCCCCCGGTAAGACTTCTCCCCACTGTGGTTTCTGACCCTGTACCCCTAAAGTGCGATGCCTGTGGTCTGGGGCCCCACCATGTCATCCGGGCTGTCCTCCACCTCCTGTCTAGCTCGTTCCCAGACCCTCTGCCCCCAACCCCTGAGAGAGTGAGACCCTAACTCACCTGTACACTGTGACTATTCTGTTGGCAGGGTGACCCAGGTTTGCCTGGGAAGGCGGGAGAGCGTGGCCTTCGGGTGAGTGTGGGCAGGAAGAAGGGAGGTGATGGGAACACTGGGCCTGGGGGTGACAGAAGTGCGGAGGAGGTTGGGGGAGACCCTGCCGGGAGGTGTGGGATGATGGGTAACCGGGGTGTGGATTGGGGTCAAGCATAGGGCAGTCTAGGTGTTCGTGAGAAAAGCCACAGAATGCTCGCAGGGTCTGTCTCAGACCAGCTGTTCTTCTTAGGGCGTACCTGGAGCCCCAGGGCCTGTGGGTGAGAAGGGAGACCCCGGAGACCCTGGAGAGGATGGACGAAATGTGAGTCCCAACCTTGATTCCTTATTCCCGAACCCCACCGACACCAACCCCCCAACCATCTAATTCCCAGCCCTGGCCCTGCCACCCCAACCCTGTGGCGCTGGCCCTCACAATCCTCCCTTCCTGTGACTCTTTCACCACAAAGCTCACCAGGACCCTATGAGTCCCCATGTACTTCTAAAGTTCCCCCAACCTGTTCCCTGCTTTGAGTGACCCTGGCCCCTGGCTTTCTGCAGGGCAGCCCTGGACTGTTGGGACCTAAGGGTGACCGTGGGGAGCCGGTGAGTGGGGCTGGCCTGGGCTTGGGTAGGAAGAGTCCCCTAGTGCCACCGCTGCTCAGCATCTGCACGACGGGCCATCCTAGGCCTGGGCTACCTTCTGAGGGGTGGCACTGGGGTGCTGCATGGAATTTAGGGACAGAGCTGAGCCTGAGGCAAACTGGACTTCAGGGCTCCTGCTGACTGTGATCATTTTCTTTCCCAGGGCCCCCCGGGACCCCCTGGACGACTGGTAAGTGTTGAGGAGATGGTCTGGTCTTGTCATCCCTTGCGCCTGACTCTTGGTACCATTCCTGCGCACCCCCCACCCCGGTGATCCTTGTAGCCCCTCACTGGCCCCGTGTCGCCTCACTAACCTGTGTTCCTCACTGAATCATTCTTCTCTGGCTCATTTCCCCACAGGTGGACACAGCACTTGGCGTCAGGGAGAAGGTACTGGGACCTTGGGAAGAATGAGTTCCAGGCTAGGAAGCACCCAGCATCCTTCGTACTAGCATGCTTGTAGCTTGAGGGTTGTTTTCTTAGCCCTCTGTCTCCGTAGGGAGAGCCTGGCGAGCGTGGTCAGGAGGGTCCTCGAGGACCCAAGGGTGACCCTGGCCCCCCTGGCGCCTCCGGGGAGAGGGTGAGTTGGTTAACCCTGCGGGATAGGCGGGCCTGGGAAAACCTGCTCTGACCCTGCCTCCCCTTCCTCAGGGCATCGATGGGCTTCGAGGGCCCCCAGGCCCACAGGTGAGTGCTGCCCGCCACCCCTCAGCCTAAGTCCCCACCTTGCCCTCACCACTTGTCTGACCCTCTTCCCTGCAGGGGGACCCAGGCGTCCGAGGCCCAGCGGGAGAAAAGGTGAGATGGAATTTCTGGAGGCGGGCTTGGCTCCCAGACCCAGCTCCGTCTTCAAGGCCTCTTACTTCTCTGCTTTCCTCAGGGTGACCGGGGCCCCACTGGGCTGGACGGCCGGAGCGGGCTGGATGGCAAACCAGGGGTGCCTGGACCTCCCGGGGAGCCAGTGAGTTGTAGTCATTTGCTTTTTGTTCACTCCCTGTAGCCTTCAGAGGCGGGCTTGGGGTCCCAGCCTTACCTCAGACTGCAGGTGTGCAGTCCGCCTCTGTCCCCAGAACCTGGCCTGGGCAGGACATACTGCTGCCGCTGTTGGTCTTGGGTCCCAGGAACCAGGGCCAGCAGTGGAGCCCTGGACCCTTTGATCCTGACTTTGAGTCTTTCCTCAGGGTGCTGTTGGCAAAGCTGGGGAGCCAGGGAGAGATGTAAGTGAGGGGAACCCCGGGTGGAAGTCCTCGTGGTCACAGCACCCATGACAGGAGGGCAATTTGTAGTGCTCTGAGTTTGGGAGGGGCCTCAGCCCCTGGCTAATTGGCTTTAGTAAAGTCCCCCTTTCTAAAGTTCTTTGTCCTAGGGTTCATAAGAAGCCCCCCAAGATCAGGAGGTTTGCCCTTTGGGAGTCTCAGCAAGGGTTCCCCTAACCCATGGATCTGTGCCTCAGGGGATTCCAATGGGATCTCCCAATCCTGGGGGTCTCTGCAATGGAGGAGAATCTTTGGGGTGGTCCTCCCAGCCCACGGGGTGTTCTGGAGAGCTGTCTGTGGGACCCTCTCAATCCTAGCCAAGACTTTTTCCAGGGGCTTCCAGGCCTCCGAGGAGAGCACGGGCCCCCTGGCCCCTCTGGCCCCACTGGCGCACCGGTGAGTAGGCTTTCATGCCGCCCTCTTCCCCCTTCCTACCCTCTGCTGAATGGTGACACCTGACTGATGACCTGTTCCCGCAGGGAAAGCCAGGCGAGGATGGCAAGCCTGGCCTGAATGGGAAGAATGTGAGTAAGTCCAGGGCAGCCACGGCAAGAGCTGGTGAGAAATGCCACCGCACACCCAGCCCAGGCACAGACAGCACACGACACACTGCACTGACACCTGCACACCTGGCTGCTGGTGTGAATATACCCCAATGTGCATGTGGGCAGCCTTGCAGACACACGTGGCCGTGACCTGGTGCCTGGAGGGGCTGACCAGGCTAAGCTAACCCATGACTGTGAGCACAGGCACAGACACGCAGGAACAGGTGGGGAGCGGCACCGGGCTGGCATGGGGGTGCGTCCACAGCACCTCCCACAGGTGCGTGCTAAGACTCGGGCCCAGGACTGCATGTGTCCTGTGCTGAGATACAGTGAGACACACGTCCGTGGCAGTGCCCTGTGACACGCTTAGGGACATGCCGACACATGCATTTTTATCAGCAGTCACCCACGTGCATAACCCCATTCACTGCAGCATACAAGCTCTGCAGACAGATGCCAAGGCACCGGCGACCTGCGGGTGCATGTAGAAGCCCTCGCTGGTGTGCGGTCAGGGGTCAAGATATGCATACAGACCAAGCCGCACAGCCACCTTCCAGAGCACTCAGACCCAGGGCACACATGCTAACACACGCCTCCAGACACATGGGCACCCCGACCCTGAGATGTGTGGGTGTGAAGTTATATCTAGGAGCCAGAGATGGGGGAGCACGTGCAGGGCCATGCAGAGGTGAGAGGCTCGACATGCCACTGGGAGGCAGTAGCACAGTCAGTTGGGCACACACCACACTCTGAGACCAGCAGAACCCTGGTCAGGCACAGACGTTTGGTCATGGTCATCTAAAATCTGCTGAGACAGTTTCTTGAAGCCCAGGCACTAGTGACTGTTTGCTAATATGGGTCTTCTGCCCCCAGGGACAACCTGGTGACCCTGGAGAAGCCGGGAGGAAGGTAAAGCCCCTCACCTGGGTCTGCTCTACTCTTAATTTGGGCTATGTCTGAAAAACTTTTCTCTTCCTTAGGGAGAGAAGGGCGAATCAGGTGCCCCCGGGAGAGAAGTGAGTGCTGAATCTTCCTTATCCTCTGAGCCCTGACCCTGACCTTGTGAGATATGATGACACTCTTTTCTGGGGTGTCAGAGTGCTGATACCGGCTGCGTCCTCCACAGGGTCACGATGGCCCCAAGGGTGAGCGTGGAGCTCCTGGGAACCCTGGACTCCAGGGCCCTCCAGGTCTTCCAGGGCAAGTTGGCCTTCCTGGCCAGGTGAGTGTCCAGGGCAGTTCTGGGACTTGGTTGTGAGTGATGTTTCTGTGATCTTGTGTGACCCTTTTGTGCTCTGTCACATCGCAGGGTTTTCCTGGTGTTCCAGGAAGCGTGGGCCCCAAGGTTAGTGTGTGTGCTGGGTAGGGGCCATCCATGGGGCTGGCCAGGGTCAGGAGACATTTTCTCCACCTCATCATTCTTTGTTTTCAGGGTGACCGTGGGGAGACTGGATCTAAAGGGCAGCAGGTAAGACCCTATCTTTCTTAACTGCCTAGGTAGCCATAGCACCCACATATGCATGCGCACCCCCCAAGCTGGGTCCTAGAAGCCTGTCTCTTGATCTCTAGGGCCTCCCTGGAGAGCGTGGTCCCAGAGGAGAACCTGGGAGTGTGGCGGTGAGCTGACCTCAGGACTGGCCCTTGCACTCATTTGCATGCCCACGGGGAACCCCCTCTCTACCTCTTCTCCTTCCCCTGCCGCACTGGGGTTCTTGTAGCCTACACTCAAGGGAACAGGGACAATGGGATGTGCCAGGGAGGGAACCCCAGTGGCCTTCAGCCAGGCCTGAACAGAGCACTAAAGGGGCTTGGGCAAGAGGGCCTAGAGGTCTCTTTGTGGGGTTAGGTGGGCCAGGAGGCAGGGGCTTCTCTTCCGTGGCTACCCCCTGACTAGGCTTTTGTCTCCAGAATGTGGACCGGGTACTGGAAGCTGCTGGCATCAAAGTAGGTCATTCAGGGCTGGGGTGGGAGCAGACAGGGGAACCGTGGGGGCAAATAGCGCCCATGGGCACAGGGAGTGGGTGTGGCGGCTTTGGCTCTGTCTTCTGACTCCTTGCTATATCTCAGACGTCTGTCCTGCGGGACATTGTGGAGACCTGGGATGAGAGCTCCGGCAGCCTGCTGCTTCCGCCGGATCGACGTCGAGGCTCCAAGGGGGACCAAGGGGAGCAGGGCCCCCCAGGCAAAGAGGTGAGAGGTGGCTGTGATGTGGGCGTGGCCTGTGGAGGAACATGCACAGGGCTCCCAGCATTCACTCCTCTGCTCTCCTAGGGTCCCATTGGCTTTCCCGGAGAACGTGGACTCAAGGGAGATCGTGGAGATCCTGGGCCCCAGGGGCCGCCTGGCCTGGCCCTTGCAGAGAGGGGGCCCCCTGGACCTCCCGGCCTTGCCGGGGAGCCTGGAAAGCCTGGCATTCCTGGACTCCCAGGCCAGGCTGGAGCTGTGGGAGAGGCAGGGAGGCCAGGAGAGAGGGTGAGCCTGGGGCTGGCCAGGTGGGTTGGGGAAGTGGGGTCTGGGGAGCTTGGGCTCCCTGTGGACACAGGTCCCCCTGTTTGCGTTTCAGGGAGAGCGGGGTGAGAAAGGAGAACGTGGAGAACAGGTGAGCTGAGTGGGTGGCACAGAGCAAGACTGCTTGGAGGCTGCACTGTGTGGCCTTACCCTTGTCTTCTTTTCTGCAGGGCAGAGATGGCCTTCCTGGCCTCCCTGGACCCCCTGGCCCTCCTGGCCCCAAGGTGATCACCCCAGCCCTACCCTGTAACTGTAACTGCTGTGACCACTGTGACTAATGACCCAGAAGCCACACGTGTTGTCTCTGACCTCACAACCTTCTGCAATCCTGCGAGCTCGGGTGACCCCTTCCGATCTCTGTAACAGACTCACCTCTGCCCCTGGCCTTGTGCTTGCAGGTGGCCACCGATGAACTAGGTGCTGGACTTGCTAGAGAACAAGGATCTCCTGGAATCAAGGGTGCTAAGGTCAGTGTAGATCAGCCTGGGGGCTCCCCCACCATGAGACCCAGGCCTGACCCAACATCTTGCCCTACAGGGGGAGCCAGGCAGAGATGGTGATCAAGGTCTGAAAGGAGACAGGGTGAGGCTTCCTCCCCCACCATGGTCCCCTCCCGTATGGAGCACACCCCTGAGGTGTGTGCATGTCTGTGGGAATAGGGCGGGGACTGGGGACTCAGAACGGCTGCTTGCAGGGTGTGCCGGGCACCAAGGGAGACAGGGGAGAGCCTGGACAGAGAGGTCTTGACGGCAGCCCGGTGAGTCCTGGTCCGGCGGCCTCGTGTGTTCAGGGATGTGGTTCTCACTTGTTTGTCCTATGTGTGGGGCTGGAGCTGGCACTGCCCTGGACTGTCTGGCTCCTCTGTCCAGCTGTCTGGGGGTTGGTGTGGGGGGGAGAAGCTAACATCAGGCTCAAGGCCAGGGTAGCCTTACACTTGTTCTTTCCAGGGTCTGCCGGGAGAGCGCGGTGTGGCTGGGCATGAAGGGAAGCCGGTGAGTGAGGCAGGAGCGGCCAGCCCTGCTCTGGAGCCTCTGCTGCATGTGTCTGTGTACACGTGTGCTTGTGTGTGTTCCTAGTGGGAGCAGCAGGGGCTGTGCCTTTGAGCACAGTTTTGTGGGGCCTGTGAGAGGCTCGCTGTCTGTGTGTGTGTGTGTGTGTGAAGCGCTTGGGCACATGTGTGTGGACCCATACGTGCCAGGCTTGAGGGGCAGCCCGTGGTACGTGGTAATTGAGACCTAGGAGGTGGGGTTATGGACGTGGGCTCCAGAAGGTGGGCGCCGCCCGAATGAGGCTCATCAGCTCCTCCCCTATGCAGGGTTTGCAGGGCCCCAGGGGAGCCCCAGGCCCAGTGGTGAGTACCTGGGAACCCTCACTTTGGCTCTTGCCCAAACTCCATGAGCAAGACTGGGTCATTTCCTGGTAGGGTGGGGCTGGCTCCCTTCATCAGACTCTCCCTAACAGGGTGGCCACGGAGACCCTGGACCACCTGGTGCCCCAGTAAGTGACAGGGGAACACTGCCTGGTGGGGGTATAGAGGGGTGGGTAGGACAGGCACTGGTCACTGCCGATGAGCTAGGCCTTGTTTCTGTAAATCTTTGAGCCCACACAGACTATGCTGACCCCTGCCTTGACACTCTTCTCTAGGGTCTCACTGGCCCCGTGGGACCCCAGGGACCTTCTGGCCCGAAGGTGAGTGAGTCCTGTGGGGTATGTAGACGGAGGAGGGAGTGAGTCCTGCTCATACCCAGAGCAATGCCCGCCAGCTTCCCGGGTGGTCATTGCCTGCAGCGGGGCTAAGAACCAGGAGCCCTCCTACGTTAGCTCTGCTGCTGAGGTCTCTGGGTCCTTTGCAGGGGGAGCCTGGAGAGACAGGACCCCCAGGACGGGTGAGTGGCCCAGTTCACTGTGGAGGGTCACAGGGGAATAGCGGGGTCCGCATTGCCCTGACTGTGTTTTTCCTCCAGGGCCTGCCTGGACCTGTGGGACCTGTGGGACTTCCTGGCCCTCCTGGCCCCTCAGGCCTTGTGGTGAGTCACTGTGGCTACTGTAGAGACACCTGACTCTACCCCAGGGTGACCTGTCCTCCTGTGTCCTGTGCTCCTTTCTCTGTGTCAATCATGTCCATTCCCCCTCAGGGTCCGCAGGGGTCTCCAGGTTTGCCTGGACAAGTGGTGAGTCCTGGAGGTCGGGGCTGGCTGGGCTCCAGGGGTCAAGGGTTAGCTAGTGGGTTCTGACTGAGCTCTTCCCTTGCAGGGGGAAACTGGGAAGCCAGGAGCCCCAGGTCGTGACGGTGCCAATGGGAAGGATGGAGACAGAGGAGGCCCCGGTGTGCCGGTCCGTGTCTTGGGGGAGCCTGGGTGGGCTTGTTGTGGAGTCCTGTACCCAGGTGTATGCCTGGATGTGAGGAATGGGGCACTGGGGAGGGAGTGGGGTGCAGGCTCTGACTTCCTCACACTGCTCTGCTGCAGGGGTTACCAGGTCTGCCTGGCCCTGTCGGACCTAAAGGAGAGGCTGGACCCATGGGGCCCCCTGGACAGGTGATCTTCGATACTGCTAATCTTGGGAAGGGATTCTGTTTCACCCCAAGCCTCTGTTTCTGAATCCTACCCCAGGTGGCCGGTGGGAGTGGGGAGGAGGGGTGGCAGGCAGTCACTTGGCATTCCCCACAGGTGATGGTCGGGCCTCCTGGAGCAAAAGGAGAGAAGGTGAGTGAGTGGGAGCCCGGGTGCAGGGCTGAAGATGGGGTGGAGAACCCCAAGATTCCCTCTTCCTCCTCAGGGAGCCCCAGGAGACCTTGCTGGAGACCTGGTGCGAGAGCCGGTGAGTGTGATACCTCCAATGGCAGGAGACCTTTGGCTCATGGTTACCAGCCCTCGTGACCCTCGACACCCTTAGTATGTCCCACATTGGGCCCCTGAGCTCACGCCACCCTCCTGGGGTCTCATCTTTCTGTGTGATGCCTGTGTTGCCTCCTGATCCTTGTGGCTACAGGGGCCCAAAGGTGACCGAGGACTTCCAGGGCCACGGGGCGAGAAGGTGAGTGGGCCCGGTCCCCTGGCCTGAGTGTCGGGCAGAGAGGGGAAAGGCCAGTGCCCCTCACTGTCCTTTCCGGGCAGGGTGAAGCTGGTCGCGCAGGCGAGCCTGGAGACCCTGGGGAAGATGTGAGTCTGGGTCTGGGTGCGTCCATGCTTGGCTTGAGGAGTGTGGCTCTGGAGGGAAAGGTCATTCTCGGGGTGCTTGGGACCACATGGGGTCACCCTCTTGACTTCCACCCTCCGAGGGGCCTGGTACCCCAACATGGCTTCTGTACACCTATCTTCTCGTTCTTCCCCTCCGTGAGCCCATACTCGTATGTTCCTACCTGTTCTCCCCGGTCTCGCCTTGGTCATGTGTTTATAATTTTCTTGGCTCCTGCTTCCATTGGTCTAAAACCACCTGTGGCCAGACCTGGCACTTCCCATCTGAGCTCCACAGCTCCCGTGTGAGTCCCAGGTCCCCAACTTCATGCCTGGCTGCTCACAGATCTGTGGTCATGCCTGAGCTTCCCTCAGCCGGTGCCCTCACAAGCCCAGGGGCTCACTTGAGCTCCCACGAACTTGTCCTTGGTCACATGTCTGAGTTTCTGTGGGTTCATGATCACATCTGATTTTCCCTGGGAATATTCGTTGGCCAAGGTTAGGCCTAATGTTCAAGTTTCTACCTTTTCAAATGTGGTTTACCTTTTTCTTTCTTTTTTTTTTTTTTTAGGGTCAAAAAGGGGCTCCTGGACTGAAAGGTTACAAGGTATATTTACCTGGAAGTGTCTCTGCTGGGGATCATGGTCCTGAGACTCTCTGAACCTCATATAACCCCTCTTTTCCTTCTAAGGGTGATCCAGGAGTTGGGGTCCAAGGCCCCCCCGGGCCAACTGGTCCTCCAGGAATAAAGGTAAGTCAACACCCCATCATCAGCCCTGGGGCAACCCTGGGGTGGCTCTTGGAGGTGAGAGAAGAGGGAATTTGGGGGCTAATCTTGGGAAAGGATTCCACAATGACCTCTTCTCCTTTTGCCATCTCTGTTTCAGGGAGACCCAGGCGCCCCTGGCTCCCCTGGTGTTCCTGGAATTGTTGGGCGCCCTGGCCAGACAGGCCGTCAAGGAGAGATGGGCCAGCCAGGTCCTGGTGGAGAGCGGGTAAGGGGGCGGAAGCAGCATGTGGGGACCTTGTGACTTCAAGATCTCTGAATCTGACAGTGGGTGAGGAGGCGGGGACCTAGGTCTTACCTTGGAGGCTCCTAATCTTGGAGGAAAGAGGAACAAGTTCCAAGTCCCTCTTGATTCATTTTCCTGTAGGGTTTGGCAGGACTTCCAGGCAGAGAAGGTGCCCCAGGCCCCTTGGGGCCACCTGGACTTCCAGGGTCACCGGTGAGTAGAAGTGGCCCCATGCTCCAAGTCTCTCCACGGGCAGGAGGATGTGTGATGGGGACTAGGACCCACTGCTGGACTCTGTGTGTGTGCACGTGTGTGTGTGTGTGTGTGTGTGTGTGTGTGCGCGCGCGCATGCGCATGTGTGTGCACACGTGTTTCAAGGATTCTCACCTCACTGATCCACAGGGAGTGCCGGGAGCCTCTGGACTCAAAGGAGACAAGGTTGGTGCCGTGCTGCTGGCTTCCTCCTGTGCCCTGTTACCCCTCCTCGCTCCCCCGGCCTCCCGTGACATTCTTTTCCTCTCTGATTCCCCTCACTGATCCCCAATGCCCTGCTGATCTCCAGGGAGACCCCGGGATAGGGCTGCCCGGGCCTCGAGGAGAGCGTGGAGAGCCAGGTGTCCGGGTACGTATGGCTTCTCCCAGGCCGGGGAGCTGTTCCCGGTTCCTTCCTCACAGGTCTTACCTCAGATTTCCAGCCTCTGAGTCAGTGGACCTAATGTAACCACACAGGGGGAAGATGGCCGCCCTGGCCAGGAGGGACCCCGAGGACCTGTGGTAGGTCACTTTGGGGAGCGTGCCAGTGATGGCCCTGCCTGTGTGCCCTGTGCCCTTAGGACACCGCCTTCTGCCCCAGCCCCTGCCCCTTGCTGCTTCCCTTGGCTCCCCTCTGTCCCGCCCTGTCTCCCCTGCTGCTTGGGCTGCTCCTCACAGTTGCCCTGAGATTGCTGTAGCTCAGTCATTTTCTCTCATACAGGGGCCCCCCGGAAGCCGGGGGGACCAGGGGCAAAAGGTAAGCATGTGGGGAAGGCGTGAGTGGCCGTGGAGATGGACCTCAGCAGTGGGGCTGTCTAGCTTGGGCTGGACTCAACACTCCTCCCTCAACAGGGTGACGCTGGAACTGCAGGCCTGAAGGGTGACAAGGTCGGTATGCGCCCCGCTAGGGCAGGAGCAGGGCACCGGGTTGCTCTTGACTCCTCTGACTGCTCCCTCCCTCCTCAGGGTGACTCAGCTGTGATTGAGGGGCCTCCAGGACCGCGGGGTGCCAAGGGGGACGTGGTGAGGGGTCTGGCTCATGTGTAGACTGGGCCCCCGAGGTGTGGGAGGGGTTCCTGGCGGGGCTTGGCCAGGGGGCCTGAGAGCTCGGGTCTTTCACCTCTGCCAGCTCTTGACTCTGACCTCTGATTGCTGCTCCAGGGTGAACGAGGGCCTCGGGGCCTAGACGGTGACCAAGGACCTCGGGGAGACATTGGGAACCCTGGTGACAAGGTACAGGGAGGAGGGAGGGATTCCACAGTGAGTCTCGGTTGGAGGGGCCAGCAGGAGGACCTGTCTTGGAGGCCCAAGGGGAGCGCTCCTTGGGCCGAGGGTGTGGGGGTGCCAGTGAGGTCCTCCAGTGAGGCTGGAGTGGAGGGAGCTCTGCGGCCTGTGGCTCCTTGGCTGTTGGGGGTGCTCCAAATGGGGTTAGGGGCCAGCGTAGGTGGGAGGGGCCCCTAACAGAGAGTGCCAGGGCGAGGAGTGAGCTACTCTGGGCATCCCAGGGCCAGCTCCATCCTGCCGGGGCATGGGTAGGGATGGCAGTGAGGGTGACATGGAGGAGCTGTGCCCTGTGAGCACCAGTCACCCTCGGAGCCTCGCCCTGTCCTGACTCCGGCACTCTCTTGGTTGCTCCCACAGGGTGCCAAGGGAGAACCCGGTGAGAGGGGCGTGGCTGGGTCAGTGGGAGTTCGTGGACTCACGGGACCCAAGGCAAGCCCTGCCCCAGCCCCAGCCATGTGTCACACACACCTACCCTGGCTGTCCCTGAGTGTGGGAGGATTCCCGGGTCCCCTGCTCCTTGGTGTACAGGGGCCTGCACAGGACCTGTGTGCGGGCTGGGCCCCCACCCGGGTCACCAGGCTGCTTCTCGTGAGCTCGGCCAGCCCGGGTCACAGTTACACTGAAGGGCTCACCCCAGTCTTTGTGTCCACAGGGTGAGCCTGGTGCTCCAGGAACTGCTGGTGACCCGGTAAGACGCCATCTTCTGTCCCACAGCGACCCCTTCCCCTCCCCCCGGCGGTCCCACTCGTGCAGCCTCTGACTTTGTTAGGGACCCAGTATCTCATGGGGTGCTCCTGTTGCCCAGGGCCCTCCGCCTCCACAGCGACCCTGTAGCGATCCTGACCGCACCCATGGTGACCCTCATCCCCTGGCAAACCTTGCCCTTCCTGTGTCACCCCATGGCACCCCCTCTCTGCAGCCCAGGCTGGTGCCCTTGTTGACCTCATATTGGCCTCCTCCAGGGACCCCCAGGAAAAGACGGAGCGCCTGGTTCCCGAGGAGACAAGGGAGATGTTGGCTTCATGGGTCCCCGGGGCATCAAGGTGGGAAGGGAGAACGGCTTTAGCGCTTGTTTCTGGTCGGGAAGGGTGAGGGATGGGGCCATGCCAGAGTCCCTGGGGTGCTGTGAGCGTCTGCAGCTGATAACTGGTTCTCGGGTGGAGGCCCCTTAGCAGGAAGGGTCTGGAAGTCGCTTTGTTGCTGCTTTTCTCTCTCAGGGTGAACAAGGGGTGAAGGGAGCCTGCGGCCTTGATGGAGAGAAGGGAGACAAGGTACAGAGGTGACAGGGCAGTGGGGAGCGTGGGGCTGGGACCTCAGGCTGACTCTTCCTCCCGATGCCTGCAGGGGGAAGCCGGTCCCCCAGGCCGCCCGGGGCTGGCAGGGCGAAAAGGAGAGACTGTGAGTGTGGGGTGTCTCCCCCCACCCAGGGAGGATAGGGTGGGCGAGCCAGGCCCAGCCTCAGGCTTTTTTCCTTCTCCAGGGGGAACCTGGTGTGCCAGGCCAGTCTGGGGCTCCTGGCAAAGAGGGCCTGATCGGTCCTAAGGTACAGTCTCTCAACGGGGGGATAGGGGGGTCAGGCTGAGCGGGAGGGGTCAGCATAAGGTCATGAAGGCTGGGCATGGTGGCACATGACTGTAATCCCAGCACTCAGGAGGCTGAAGCAGGAGGGTCACTCAGTTCAAGGCCGGCCTGCACTATATAGCAAGACCCTGCCCACCCCCCCATCCCCACCAAACCAATCAAACAAAAAAGCACACACAACCCCAGAAGGCCACGAAGGCTTAGAGTCAAGGAAGACTGTGGAGGGTTGATTCTCGGGGGATGGACTGGGGTCACAGCAGAGAGGCTGGAAGGGTGAGCGGGAGGTTACGCACCTCGGGGCTTGGCATCATACAGACCTCAGATGCTCACGTCACAGAGGTTCTGGGCATTGGGTCAGGCGTTCTGGAGGTTAGGGTGGTGGGAGCCGGGCGTCCCTCACGCTCCTCTGTCCCCAGGGTGACCGAGGCTTCGATGGGCAGTCAGGACCCCAGGGTGACCAGGGTGAGAAAGGGGAGCGGGTGAGTTGAAGCCAAGGCTGTGGTGAGTTAGGGGTGCATGCTCTTTGGGAGTGGGCTCGTCTTTGGGGACTCTGCTCATGGACTGTGTCGTATCTGTCCCCAGGGATCCCCAGGAATTGGGGGCTTCCCAGGTCCCAGGGGCAGTGATGGCTCTAGTGGTCCCCAGGGCTCCCCTGGCAGTGTTGGTCCTAGAGGCCCCGAAGGGCTTCAGGGCCAGAAGGTAAGGGTCCCCACTCTGACTCCGGACCTTGAACTTCCCTACCCCTACCCCCCTACCCCCAGAAAGCTTTCTTCTGGGGCCTCCCTGTCCTTCCCTCCTCCCTGATTTCTGACCCTGCAGCCCGCCCTCCAATCTCCTGGCCCCAACCTCCGAAGCTATGATCCCCAACTTGCTTATCTTGTGATCACCATTGACTGGCTCTGCTCACTTAGTCCTCGTATCTGACAGGGCGAGCGAGGTCCCCCTGGAGAGAGTGTGGTGGGGGCCCCTGGGCCCCCTGGGACTCCAGGCGAGAGAGGGGAACAGGTGAGTGGGGATCCCTGGACTTGGGCTCAGGGACTGGGGTGACTCTGGTGTCCCTGAGACCTGAGGTCATGGTCTGGTCCCGTCTGTGGCACACAGGGACGGCCGGGTCCTGCTGGCCCCCGTGGTGAGAAGGGAGAAGCTTCAATGACGGTGCGTGCAGTCCTGGGGCTGGGGCCCTGCCTCCCACATCCCACACCCCAACCCCTGTGTCTTGGGCCCGATTCAGTTGGTCTCTCCTTGGCCCTATGATTCATGGGTTTTCCTGGTCACTGTGGTCTTGTGTTCCTAGGAGGATGACATTCGGGGCTTTGTGCGTCAAGAGATGAGTCAGCACTGTGGTGAGTGGGCCCTGGACCCGTCCCCACGACATCTGGGCCACTAAGAAGGGGCCAGCTGATCCCAGAGCTTAGGGATGAGCATGGTGTGGAGGTGGGTGGATACACAGGACACACGTGCCGCAGGACAGACGTGTTGATAGGGTCCTCCTGGATGAAGGGCCCACACAGGCAGCCATGGGTGACCACCACGAATGGCGGGGAGGAGGGAGCAGGGCTGGGCCGCTGCCCCTGAGGGGAAGGGGGCCATGGTGACCTCGGTATCACGAGTAGAGCTGTGTCACTTCCCGGTCTTGCCTGCGACTTTGCTCATGGTCTGTGCTCGTCTGTTTCTCTGCATCTGCGTGGCCTGCCTTTGCTGGCCTGTCCCTGACTTCTCGCTCCTGTCTGCTGGCCTGTCCCCGACTTCTCGCTCCTGTCTGCTGGCCTGTCCCCGACTTCTCGCTCCTGTCTGCTGGCCTGTCCCCGACTTCTCGCTCCTGTCTGCCTTTCTTCCTCTTTCTTCTTCTGTGCCTCTTTCCACCTCCCGCCCTCTCTTCTTCCTTTTGCCTGTCACTGTCTCTCTGCTGTCCCTCTGTCCATCTCAACCTGCTGTGTGCTCTGTGTCATCTCTGTCCCTGACTCTTCCCCCGTCACCCTCTGCCCTTGTCTGCCCCCTCCAGCCTGCCAAGGCCAGTTTATCGCCTCGGGATCCCGTGAGTAGTTTCCTGTAACCAGAACTTTCTTCCCCCGGGGCCATGGCCTGAGTCCTCTCAGCAGGGTGTGGCTGGGTGGTTGTCTCTGAGAGCCCCTGCCCGTCACCAGTCACCAGTCACCAGGCGTCATTACCTATTCTGTGCTCCAGGACCCCTCCCCAGCTACGCTGTGGACACAGCTGGCCCCATGAGCCCCCGGCGGGTGCCCGTGCTGCAGATTTCCCACGTGGAAGAGGGTGAGGCTGCGTGGGCCCTGGCCTGTCTGGGTGGGGCGTGCACATGTGCACAGGTGCCCCCGCATGCCAGGCACATGCCATGTACATGAGTCCCACGTGCAGGGCACGAGCGCTGGCACTGTGAGTACAGGATGGCGGGTCAGCGCGGCCCACCCATCCCAGAACTAGCAGCTGCCCCCTCATAGCATGCCCACCCTGCCCGCAGACCAAGTGCCCCCTGAAGACGATGAGTTCTCTGAATACGCCGAGTACTCAGTGGAGGGGTACCAGGACCTCGAGCTTCCCTGGGACAGCGAAGGTGAGAAGGGGGGCGGGGTCGAGGCGCTTGGGTGGGAGCCGGTGGAGCCCTGTCCTTGACCCTTGCTGAGCGCTCTGACTCCCTGCTGACCTGACACCATTGGCCCCAGACCCCTGCTCCCTGCCACTGGATGAGGGCTCCTGCACTGCCTACACCCTGCGCTGGTACCATCGAGCTGTGCCGGGAGGCACAGAGGCCTGTCACCCCTTTGTCTATGGTGGCTGTGGAGGGAATGCCAACCGTTTCGGGACCCGGGAGGCCTGTGAGCACCGCTGTCCGCCACGAGTGGTCCAAAGCTCCAGCACAGGTGACGGCCTACACCTACCGCAGCAGGGCCTGGGCACCCAAATCCGCCCTAACCCCGACCTAGGTCCTAACAAGGTCCCTGCCGAGAAGCATCCCCAGATGCAGGACCTGGGACAGATCCCAGATCAGAGAACTGCACCCGGAAATGCATGGGGAAGCCTCCTCCGGCCCCTTCCGAGCCAAAGGCCCCTCCGTGCGGCTCCGCTCCCTCCTGCCTCTCTCCTTGGCTGACCTGGGTGAGAGGATCACAGGACCCATGACAGTTCCTCCCCGACCAGGTGCTGCCAGGAGCTGAGGCCACAGAGCAGGGCTGGTGTCAGTGTCCCCTCGAGGGGCTGTGGTCTTCCCCTTGGTGCTAAGAAGCCGGTGTGCGTGTGAGCGTGGCGTACATGTCCGTTATTTCAGTGACTGGGTCCTGCGGGTCAAGGACACACACAAACCCCCATTGTGGCAAATGACGCACGGCGGGGGCAGCAGTGGCAGTGAGCAGATGTGACTAGTGTCTGACGGTCCCTGGACCCAAACCCGTGATACTATGGTGCTGATTCTGGGGAAGCCATTAAAGCTGCTGTTTTAAAAGGCTCTCGCTGTGACGTGTTTTGTGTGTATGACTCTTTGTGCTGGGGGGCAGATTTCCTCTGGTCAGGATTACTCTGCATGGGTAGAAGTCCTACTGCCTAGCCCTGGTCATTGTCCTGTGACCCTCAGTGTCCCGCTTGTCCTCCTAAGAAAGAGAGCAGAGACACCCTCACTGTTCCCAGGAGGGGCTGAGTCACGGTGGGGGGGCTGCCTCGTGCCCTGAAATACACCCCAGCTCCCGCCCCTGGGACTGGGGGAGATGAAGGGGCCCTGAGGAGGAGCAGAGGGCTGGACCACAGGACAGTGTCACCTCAGCAGCCTCGCCCTCGCCCAGAGCAGACAGCAGTGCAGCCCCGGCATCTTCGGGTGACGCCAGAGCCCCGGGCCGTGAGTGGACCTGGGAGGCCCTGGGATCTCGGGTTCCTTCTCTGCCTTGGGGACCCACTTCTGCTTCTCGTTTCAGCTGACAGCTCCAGGCTACAGCCCTTCTCCCTCTTTATCATTCTGTAGTTTTCTGTCTCTGAATTCTTATTTCTGTAGTTCTGTCTCTGGAAAACTTTCTGTCTCTCACTTTCCTCCTCGTTCCTACCTTGTGCTGTCTTCATCCATCTCAGTCATCTCTCCTGTTCCTCTCGCCTCTTTGCTTCTCAGGTGCCATCTCTCCATCGCCTCCCCTCCTCC
>PVLA01011908.1:0-48799 GCA_004027455.1 Hydrochoerus hydrochaeris | reverse complement strand
GTGGAGCGGGGCGGCGGCCGGAGCCCGCAGCCCCGGTCTGGGAGCTGGACCGGGTCGCAGCCCCGGGCGGGGCGGGGCGGGGCGGGGTGGGGCGGCCGGGGGGTCTGGGATTGGGGGTCTGGCTGGGGGAGGGGTCTGGGGACCCGGAGAGGGGCGGGGGCGGCCTGCGTGGACGCCTACCCGGTCCCCAGCCCGTCCCCGTCGTGCTTCTGGACCCTGGTCGCGCGGGAACTTGGAGGCGTCCCGAGGCCCCCGCTGGGCCCCCTGGGGCGCCCGAACCCCCCCCCCCGGGGCGCCGCCTTGCGCGGGGTGCGACCGGCTCTGCGGTGCCCCTGGCCCGACGGCCGGTCCCCCGAGGTTCCGGCCCGCGGAGCTTAAGGCCCGTGCAGCCGGACCTGGCTGCGTGCTCAGCCCTGCCGGCTCCCATCTCGCGGTGTCTCCCTGGGCGGGAGACCCCATTACCACATCCTTCCTACCCTTTCGGTCCGAAGCTCCGAGGGGTCATGAGCTACCTTTGTGAAACGAGGAGCCCAGAGGTCCCTACAGGACCCAAGTCGCTGCCCCCCACCTAAAATCCAGCAGCAGCAGGGGCAAAAGTAGCTCTCTCTGCAGCTCTTGCTGGGGGAGGGGATTTAGAGCTCAGCCACCGGCCCTTCCCTCTCCAAGTCCCGTGGCTTTTTTAGTTAAACAGGTGTTTATATCCGTGTACTAGGCAAGGGCTGGGTGCCTTGTGTGCCAGCTGTGGGACTGGGAGGGGAGAAGACAGAGACTTGTTTGAAACTCTCCCAGCCCCTTGCCTTCCTGCTTCTCTCCGCTATTCGTGGACACCCTGAGCACCACTGTGCTTTCCTAGGAGCAGCCTGGGCAGGTGAGCACAGCTGCCCTGGGACCAGTATTTCCTGGGAGCAGGTGGAGCCCCAGATGCCCTTCCAGCTCCTCCTGCATCCACAGCCCCACACCCCTGCAGGTGGGGCTGGAGGGGCTGGGATGGTCTGAGGAAGCAGTTTAGGCCAGAGGTGGAGAGGCCCCCCATCCAGCAGCACAGCAGCGAGGTTCAACCCACCTCTGCCCTTTTCTGTGACCACTCTTCCTGTGTACCACTCCTGGCCACACATGCACGTGCTGAGCCATAGCCAGAGAGGGTTGGTCCGGATACCTCATCTCTCCTCGGAGAAACAGAGTGAGCACCCCTCCAGAGGCTGTTCCCTCTGCTCTTGCTCTCAGAACCTGGGCACAAGGACCATGCTTTACTAGCAAAGAAATTGCAGCTCCTGGCACAGCTGAGCAGAGCCCTTCTGCACTTAGAGTTAATGGCATGGATGGATGGATGGATGGATGGATGGATGGATGGATGGATGAGGGAATAATGGGGCACTTGGTCAAAACTGAAACCAGCTCAGGGACAACTTCCCCTGCGAGATTCCCAAACCCAACAGATAATAATCTAATGAGCACCACCATTTACTGAGCACTTCAGTTAAAGCTGAGTTGTAGTCTGCTCTCCACCCTGTTGGGAAGTGGCCCACGGGGAAGACAGGGCAGGTAGTCTTCACTGCCCGTGCCACAGGCCAGTGCATCACTTTCACTCTGCTCTGCTAGGGCTGCTGCAACTCTTGTTGTTTGCTTCTGTCTCTGAATTGCTCCAAGCAAGCAAGAATGATGCCTCTTTGCTCACAGCTAACCTCATTCCTGGACGTAGTAGGCCCTTGAAAAGGTGTGTGAAAGAAAGAATGAATGAATGGCAGAATGGAGGGGCCAAGGGAGAAGGAAGCAGGCACTGCTCCCACCATGGGCGCAGCCCTCGGAAGCCAAGTCTGCCGGTCCCGGAGTCACAGCCACGGCGTGCTGGGTACCTGCCCCTCCTGGAGTGGGGGTGAGGGCCAGAGAACCTGGCTCAGACCAGTGTTCCACCCTGGTGTTAGCCCCCCAACAGGTCCTGAGGACCCTAGCTGAAGCTCAGTGATCTTTGCCTGCCTTCTCCCTCCCCGCAGAGGGGCGTCCTGGGGCCTAAGGGTCAGAGGTCAGCGTTTTGGTGCTACTCTCACCTCTGCCAGGGCTCCCCCAGGACTAAATTCCTTCACACGTGAAAGCCTCCCAGGAGCCAGACTCTAACCTCCATGGAGATTCTTCCCGTTGCCCCAGAAGTCTGTGTCTCCAGGGACCCAGGGGAGATGGGTCGCCCCAGCAGCAGGCACCCGGTTCGGCCCGACGCGCTGCTGACTGACAGACGCAGATGTCCGGGGCTCGCGGGCCGCCTCTTGCTCCCTCCCCAGCGCACCTCCCGCCGGCTCCCTCCTGCCTTTATCTTATCAAAGCCCCGTAATTACAATTGCTATTTTGTTTCCTCGAATCTGCAATCAGAGCTCCCGGGCCCAGAGGAGGGAGCGCCTGTCAACCTGATCGCTGAGGCCGGTCTGGCCGCCTTTCCCCGCCGCCCACACCGCACGCGGACACGCGCTCCCCAAACTCATTCTGGCGGGCGCTGGACGCGCCGCTCGCCCCGCCGTGCGGGGTCCGGTCCCTCCTCCGCCGGGTGGGGACAGGCTGATGCCCCCTGCTGAGCGCGGGGCGCAGAATCGCGGGGTGTTGGCCGCGCAGCGGGCACCCGGCCGGCCGGAGACCCGGGAACCCGGAGGCCGGAGTGGATTGGGCCCTCGCCAAGGCAGAACCGCACCCGGCTCCCGGGCTCCCAGCGAGGACAGCGAGGGCGATCCGGCCGCGCGGGGAGATCCCAGGGCGGAGCCGCGCTCCGGGCGGGCGGCGGACGGCTGCCGGGAGTTCGCGCGGCTGCGGCGGTTTCCCACTCCCGAGCCAAGCACGTGCCAGACTTCGAGGCTGCTGCGAGAAAGGAAGAACAGCATCGCCCAGTGCCTTCCTCCCTGCGCATCTCTCCAAGCACATGTATGCGTGCGAGCCTAAAGGACCTACTCCCTGCCCCCGCTTAAATACCGCCGCAGGGTCCCGGCCGGTTCGCGGGTCCCTTCACTGCGCCGGTTTAGTCTGCGATCCCAGATGCGGGGCGTGGGGTGCCTCCGCCCGCGGTTCCAAACGCGGCCTCTAGAGGGCGCCAGCCCCCCCATGCCTCCGTACCCCGATCCCGGGTCCCTGGCTTTCCTGGCCCGACGCTTGGGGGTGCAGACGCTTGGGGGGAAAGGCGCCCAAGACCCTGACCACTGCCACGCAGAGAGGGTGCATCTCCCTCTGTCCTCGAGGAAAAATGGGAGCCCATAGTCCGCACCACGGGCTTGGGAAGACTGCTTTTCCGTATGGGGGGGCCCTCTCTTCAAAGCCACAGCAACAGCCTTCTCTGGGCCCCTCCTCCATGCCCACTCACTTGCCCAGCATCTGGTGTGGAACCGCCTCACCCCCACCCCCAGCCCTGTCCTCTGTCCATCCACAGCCTGTCTGGCCCCAGGCTGTCTGGGGAGGTACCATTGTTTGTTTGTTTGTTTGTGGGCCACTGACACCCCCTATCAACACAACTGCTGAACTACTGACCCCAGAGCTGGTCACACAGGCTCTTGCTCTTATACGCACACCCCTTTTCTCTTCTATGGTGCAGCAGAAGACACACCTCAGAACCCTACTCCAGGCACCTGAGACCCCCACACCAGGGGGTGGGCTGGGGGCTGGGCAAGGAAGCCCAGGAGGCTGATCCCCAGGGGCTCCCTTCTGCCCCCATATGCCAGGCCACCAGGATTCTGGTTTCCCTGTCACCCAATCTGACCAGTCCCTTCCATCTGGTCCTGGGAATCAGGTTTCTAAGGGCCCAGTCTAAAAGACTGAAGGAGGAGCAAAGACTGCTCCGGGCCCACCTCTCACAGGCCCTTTCTGGGCCCAAGCCCCTCTCAGGCCCAGGGATGCACATTCCTCAGGCTGCTTAAGCCCACTTATCTGCCCCCTGCCCATCAGCCTGAGTGCTGACAGAGGCCCAGACTCCTTGTTTGGACCCAGATAACCTCCTGCGATGGCCTCCCCCACCCGCAGGCCCTGGGAATGAACAGTGCAAAGGGAGGGCTCCCTCCAGCAAGGCTGCTGGGGCCAGAGCCCTGGCGCTAGCGGGATCCCCATTCCTTTACAGGTACCCAGGCCCAGACCACCCTTTACGTTGCGATAGTGCCACCTGGTGGTCCCTAGGGAAACATCACCTGAGCACAGAAGGAGGCACACAAATGAGTTGCAAAAAAAGCCACATCACTTTATTTCAAACTTTATCTAAAACTGTAAAAAGCATTAAAAATGTAGTTCTGAGCTTCAGATACCAACTTCCAATTCAAAGGCAATGAGGAGGAAGGGTCAGGATAGAAGTTCAGAGTCCCTCCTACCCTGTAAAAAAGGGAGCCAGGGGCTTGCTGAAGGACCAATGCCCCATTCTCTCCTAGCATCACCCCCAGTTCCCTCCACCCGATCTCTACCCCAGAACTCCCCTCCTTTTCCTCCTCCTCAACGCAGAAGAAACATTTACTATTCTTGAAACCTGGAACTCTGGGCATGGTAAGGGACCTGAAAAAGCAAGTAAGGGATCAGTATCCAGGCTCTCACCTGCCCCTCCTGCCCCCTCCCAGACAAGCTGGGCACCCCTCCCTCCCACTTACCAAAGAGGGCTAGGGCCTGGCCCCCTGCTTTTTAGCAGGAAGGATGGGGCACAGCTCTGCTTCCTCTTCTTCCTCCTCCTCTTCCTCAGAAACATCATTGCTTATAGTAACTGGTGGACATGTGAGCAGGAGAGGGAGTTGTTAAACATTCTTTAACACTGAATGTCACTTATTTATGCCTGAATGCTAGGCTGGTGGGGACTCTGCCTTCCCAGAGATCACAGGCTAGCTGGGAAGAAGCTCAATTACTGAACTAGTTAAGCAAGGACTAAGGGAGTTGGCACCCCGAGTTAGGGCATGCTGCGGGAGGCAGGGAGGCTTGGGTGGGACCCTATGGAGAGCACGCTGGGGAGGGCAAGCAAGCAAGTGGGTCTGGATGAGGACACCCTGGGACTAGAGGCTGGGATAGGGCAGGAGAAGAGGGGATGGGAAGGCGGGTGGAGAATAGGAGACAGAGCAGCAAGCCCCCTCTCTTCTTACCAATCTGGTGCCGCCCAGTGATCCGCACCGGGCCGGAGCCCGATTTCAGGCGGAAGGTTACAGGTGGCTGGAGCTGGAAGTCATCCAAACTGAGCTGGGAGAAGGACAATGATGAGGCCTGCCCGCTCCTGCCCACCCCATCTGGGCTGAGTACAAAATCCCGCGATCCCCACACGGCCCCGAGGCGGCAGGAGCTCACCATGGGTTGGCAAGACAGCTTGAGGTTGGCCACAGGGACTGCGATCTCCTGGTGGTCATGGTTCCGGGCCACCACTTCCACCACGTTACACTCGTCCTTCGCTCCCTCGGTGAGGCAGAGCTGGGGAAGGTACACGGGCGGCCTCAGCGTCTCTCATACGAGCTGCGCACCCCCTCGGCGGAACCCCCTAAACTAGGCCAGCCACACAAGTCCAGGGTCAAGGTGAGGCGTTTCCCGCCGGCGTGCGCCAGCAGCCGGGCCGCTCCTCACCATGGTCAGCGCCAGCACGTGCTCCGCGTCGTCCTCCTCCTCGACTTGGAAAGTGAAGGAGCGGGTGTGGCTGGAGAGCTCGCAGCCTGCGAGAGGAGACAGAGGCGCCCCCGAGAGTGGCTGGCGTACGAGGGGAGCGGCGGGGGTCCGTCCGCGCGTCACAGGCCGGACACGCACAGGCAGGCCCCGCACACGCCCACGATGGCCGCGGCCCGCACGCCCCAAGCAGGGCTCCGGCTCCGGCTCCGGCAGCCGCGGGCGAAGGCCCTCGGCGCGGACTCCCAGGACCCTGCACCCACGCCCGCGGCGCGCAGCCCTGGCACTTCAGCTCCGCTGCCCTCCCCACTTCCGCAGCCCTCCCCGTACCGAAGAAGAAGCTGTCCATGGTGACCGGGGCCGGCGCCCGCAGGCCGCCGATACCGCCGGCTCGGACCCGGCTCTCACTGCTCAGGAACGCGGCGGCGGCAGCAGTGGCGGCCATGCTGGGGAGCCGTCCCTAGGCCCCGCCCCGACGCGTGCGGGACCTAACGGCTTCCGGCCACGCCCCTTAAAGGGGCCGACCCAGGGGCTCGCGAGATCGCTGTAGAAGGCCGCGGAGGAAGTCATTAAATAGAGTAGTTGGGGATTCGGTGTTAACGTTCATTCCCAAGACCAAGTGGGCGCCTGTTTTCTACAGCTCACCGCAACCTTCTCTAGCGTGTCCACTCAGGGTAAGCTTTCCTTAAGAGGTTTAACCACAACGGTACTGTACTTCCTTTTCCACTCTTTCACCAAGATAGGGTTTAGTTTTTCTCCATACTGGGGATTGAACCCAGGGCCCTCATACTTAACTACACATACGGACTCGACCGTCCTCCCTACTCATGTTTGAGCCGGTCGCCCTAAACTGCTCAGGTGGTACCGTTTGTGATCCTTTTGCCTCAGCCTCTCAAATCTGGAGTCATACCACATGCCATTGACGAAGAAAAATGTGCTAGGCTTTGCCATTGTGGAGCCTGCAGGGGCTCCTCGAGTGTCGGTCCACACCCTTCCTGCCATGACCCTGTCGCACGGGTTCATAGGGTGGTATCTCCACTCCAGCGCTCCCTCCAGAGTGGCAGGATGCTGATGTTTGCTAGTCAGCTCCGATGTGGGACTGGGACTGCTGCTCCATGCAGATCCACTTTGAGCTTCTAATTCCCGATCAGCCCAAGAACATCCTTGTGTTGTTAAACTTCTTTTCTATTTCACACCATCTAGTGCTTTTACGCAACCAGTCCCCTCCTGACTACAGAATTGGGCAAACTATTCTCTATCCCATTAGATGACAGAATTTTCCGAGTGGCTACCCTATTTCACACTCAAGTTGTAACTTGAAAAGGGAGGCTTAGCTAAAACCTAGTCTGCTTTTCTTAAGCTTTTGCTTTGCCTTCAAGATCCAGTCTAACTTGCTCATAGTTCATGATACATAAAGATCAGAGAAAAGGTAGGGTTAGACAGGGAAGTAGGTGCACGCAGTACAATACAACACATAATCACTTCAAGTTTTATTTTGCCTCTTACATGGTCTTCAGATAGTTTTACAGTTCGTATTCTACAGGAACTGAGTTGTGATCTAAACAATGAAATGTCATTCCAACCTTAATAAATACTCATAACCATGGAAGAAGATAGCATAGCACTTTACGATCCTAGAGTGAAGAAGGTATAAGTATAGACCTGGACATCTGTTTCACATTTTAATACATGTGATCAGAAGACCAGTCAAAGTAGTTAAAAGCCAAGAGAAAACCAAAAGGAACTTAAAAATCCTGATTCCGTATGAAATTGACCTCAAAATCCTCCAGATAAAATAATGTTGCAATACGTAGTCTACTAGTGCTTGAGATATATTCAAAAAGAAAACTGAGTAACATTCAAGTGTCTTTAAACATTATTTAGTAGGGATCTTCCCTTCACCTCAGCCCTCAAAACTGTGAACTTGGTCTTAGCTTTACAACACACCACATCCTGTCAAAGATTTGTACCCTATGAAAAGTAGCATCTTTCTCCTTACCCATCTAACACTATCCTAGGCCTTGGGTGGAAGTCACCAGGTACAGTGCTGTAAGACTACATATCAAAGTCTACACTAGTGGAGCTCTACAAAGGAAAATAGTTCAGTTTTCCTTCTCCCCCTCCTTCACACAGCTCAAAGTTAAACAGATGATGCAAAGCTGTAGGTAAGCAAGGCAACAAAACACTGATACAAATTTAGGGAGAAGTCAGCCAGTCATGATAAAAAAACTGAATCCTGCAGAGACTACCTTCCAGCCTCATGCTTAAAACCCTTGCAAACACCAACTCTAAAATACATGAAGCTTTCAGAATCTGTGATTAAAGAAAAAAGAAATGGGTAACCATAAAGTGTGTTCATTCTTTAAAAATTAGATAAAACATGCAAGAATTAAAGACTGATTTAGTTAAAACCAGTAGTAAAAGGTGTAGAGATTAAAAAACACCTTATCCAAGAGCAGGTAAGTCAGTTCCCTCACTCTACTTGACAGATGTCCAAACTAACATTTCTCACACTGATCTGCTAATGAGGTTAATTTTCAGAAGCAACTTCATGTTGCAACAGATCAAGTCCTATGAAGTTAGGCGCTTGTACCCAAAATGGTCATGGCCTATCCCTATGTGGGAAACACATCAAAAAATAAAGCTGCTTAATACAATGGGGGAAAAATCCACCTTCCACTAATTTACATTATTCAAAGTGCCATCCTGAACCAACACCTTTCCATTTTTAAAGAAAAAAATTACAAAAATGGTCAACAAAAGATAATCAGGTTACAGCTAGTTTATATACAAAGAAATTTACAAATTATCAATTTTAGGCTTTTGCCAAAAACTGCACTGGCCCTACAAAGCACAACATGCCCAAGCCAATGGTTGCTACAGGAGATAACCATCTCTGCTATGTCTCCAAAGAATGAGACATTTAATAACCAAGGAGGATGACAGAAGTAATTCTGATTCTCTTAGGTGAGAAATCCAACCACACTGGATGCAGAAAATAGTGCTGACTACATTTATTCAAGACCTTTCTCCCTACAGAAGCCCACATAAGAGGTCTTGGCACCCAAGATGAGACATAAAACCCAAAAGAGGAGCCCAAATCTGTTTTATACAGGACTTGCAACAACACTATCTTCCTCCATCCAGAGTGGTCTCAGTGTGCGGTAGGAGAACTTCAGGGTTGTGTTTCCAATTCAGTTGTTGATCTGTTGCCGCTCCAAATGCTGAACTGTCTGAAGACCCCAATACTAACCACAAGGCAGAGTTAAGACTGACAGTTCACAGTGCCAATGAAGGTCACAGGCTCCGACCAAGTATAACCACATCCTTTGGAAATCCTTCCATTTTTGCAATTTCGAAACAGCCTAACTTGCTGTAAAACTCCAGAATTCTTTTATCATCTGGTCTCACTTCACAGAAAGCCCCTCGGGAGCCTAGAAATACAAATATTGAAAACATAAATGTCTATTACAATAAATCAATACAATTATTAATATAAATTATAATCAATATACATAATAGAACCTTATCTTTAAAATTTATGCCACAATTTAAAAATTCTTACTAATATTCAACGATTGAAATTCTTTCCCCAAAAGAAAATCTTTTGGGAAATAAGGTGTACAAGAACTCAAGGTATTCCAGCATTCTGGCTGCTAAGGCAGGAGGACTGCCGTGAGTCTGAGGCCAGCCTGGGCTACATAGTGGAGTTCAAGGCCAGTCTGAACTACATAGACCCTGTCTCAAAAAAAGAAAACTCAAAGCAAAGCACATGTCTGTTCAAAATATACAAAGAACCTTTTAGGGACCTACAGGGCACAGCCTAGGTCACAAGTCATACAATCAGAATGCCATATATCCAAAGACAAGTTTCACTTATTTGTTGTAATTCAGTTCCAAGTACTGTACAACATTAAGAATTAGGTGTGCTGGCATACACTGTCATCCTAACACTCACGAAGGAAGCTGAGGCAGAAGGATGCACCAAGTTCAAGGCCAGCCTGGGCAACACAGTGAGACCCTGTCTCACCCATTTTCCCCAAAATTATCTTAAAGTTACTTAAATTATTCCATCAAAAGGCAAAAGCCATTCAACTTAAATGATGAAAAATGCAGTAATAAATGAAGGGCATTTTCATGAATCAACAACTCCAAGGCTGGCAAATTAACTGTGTAAGGCCTGAGGGTGAAAAAAATTCTTTTTACATTTTTAAAGTGTTGTTTAAAAAGAGAATATGTAATGGAGACCATATGTAGACCTTAAAGAATGAAAATATCTACTCTCTGGCCCTTTAGAGAAGAATTTTTCATAACATTAATGTCAAGCAAAGAAAAAAAAATTTTTTTTTTGTCTTTTTGAGACAGGGTCTCTCTTACAGTTCAGGCTGGCCTTGAGCTCACTTTATAGCCCAGGCTGGTCTCGAACTCGCAACAACCCTCGTGCCTCAGCCTCCTGAGTGCTGGGATTACGGGTGTGCCCAGCCTTAAGCAAAGAATTTTTGAAGACTTAAAGAGTTTAGCGTGTGTGTGTGTGTGTGTGTGTGTGTGTGTGTGTGTGTGTGTGTGTTTCTGGGGATTGAGGTCTGGGCCCTGTGCATACTACCCAAATGTTCTACCACCTCCGGCCCTCAAGATCAAGTTTAAATAACAAACTGTTACACATTACATTCCTGAAAGAAGTTTCTTCCTAAGCAGCATTTTTCTTTTTTTCTATTTCTGAAGTATCGGTGACTGAACCCAGGGAGCACTGAAAACTGCATCCCACCCCCCCTGACAAGTTAAATTCCCAAGCTGGCCTTGGGAACTTGCAGTTTTCTTCCCTGTCTTCCAACAAGCTGGGGTTAAAAGTGTGCACTAGCACCCCTAGCCAGAGCATTTTTCAACGTTAATATAAATGGGATTCTTATGCTGCTAATAATTCAGAAAATACGAGAGAAGCTGGGCAGTGGCATGACATGTACCTTAAGTCAAAGCCACCTGGGAGGCTCAGAGAGGAAGATCACTCAAAAGGTTGAGGCTAGCCTCACAGACTCTTCCTAACACACACTAAAATACACAGAAGTTCAAATCACAGTTTGGTGCTTTGCTTTTTTAGCCAAAGCACAGTCCTTGCTCAAACAATGCCAACTTCACAGATACTCACCATTAGCCTTCAATGAGGACAGGAGGCAAGCCATCATACTTTTAGCCACACTTGGATCAGTTACTTTTTTGTGAATATCCATCTTTATCAGAGAAGGAAAATTGGCAAGGAAAGTTTCTGGCAATACTTCTTGTTCTTCATGGAAACTCAACATTATTTTCTGCGAAAAAAGTAGAATCTTTTGAATTTTGGCAGTTATCCATTATCAGACTACAGTTACATATATATATGTTCAGTAACTCAGTAAAAGGGGAAGCAATATTTAATAACTCTTTCAATCATTAATTAACGAAGATAACTGCCAAAATTCAAATACAAACATACATGAAGGAAGGGTAAGTGAACAAGCAAAGGAAACTTGACTGGCATTAACATGTGTAAGGCCCTGAGGTTCAGTCTCCAACACGATTTTAAAAAAAGCATGTATGCCGAGTATAGTAATCTCAGCTATTTGGCAGACTGAGGCAGGAAGATCCCAAGATTGGGGCCAACCTGGGTAGTTTATCAAGACCCTGCCTCAAAATAAAAAGAGCTGTAGTTCAGTATAGAGCACCCCTAGTTCCTGATTTGAATCCCCAGTACAGTAAGGAGAAAAATGTTTGTAATAGATACAATGGTCCACTTTTATGCATTCACATAATAAAAACTGTCAGATGTGGAACAGCAACACAGCCACAGCTAAGTCACCAGCCAGCTACAGCGTCTGTGTAACTCCATGTAAGTGAGGCCACTCCAAGCCAGCTTTCTATTACACAGCCATCAAACTAATGGCAGAAGGTGAAAAGTAGTACTTAAAAACTATAAAGAGAATGTGGCCAGGCAGGTTGTGCATGCCTGTAATCCCAGCTGAAGCTGGAGGATCACTGCAAATCCGAGACCAGCTTGGGCTACAAAATGAGTTCATGGCCAGCCTGTCTCAAAAAGACAAAAAATAAATAAAAATAAAGAGAATGTGAATGCTGCGGAATAAGGGAAGAGAAGTACAAAATGTTAAAAGAGAAAAAGTAACAACATGAGAAAGAAAAATACAGGGCCGCGGATTTAGCTCAGTAGCATAAATGCCTGATTGGCAGGCCCAAGATCATAAGTTCGATTCCTGGTATCAAAGAGAGGGCCAGGGGCCAGGGGCCAGGGGCCAGGGCCAGGGACCAGGGCCAGAACCAGAACCAGAACCAGAAAGAAAGAAAATACAATGTCATAAAAGACAGCTCAGGTTGGGTTACAGCTCAGTGACATGGCGCCTGCCTGCCAAGTACAAGGTCCTCAATTCTATTCCTAGCTCACCCACCCTCCTTACTCCCGCCCCCAAAGGACAGCCTGAATATATACCTAAAAATATTTAGAGTTCAGAAATTATCCTCAAGAAGAAAATTTAAGCTGGGCGTGGTGACTCACACCTGTAATCCCAGCACTTGGGAGGCTGAGGTAGGAGGATTGTTGCAAGTTTGAGACCAGCCTGGGCTACAAACTGAACTCAAGGCCAGCCTGAACTGCAGCCTGAGACCCTGTGTCAAAAAGGAACAAGAACAAGAACAAGAAGGAAGAGGAGGAGGAGGGAGGGAGGAAGAGGAAGAAGAAAACTTAGTTTGTAATCATTATATATAAAGAAAATCATAAACTGCCTAAAATTGAGTACACAACAATTTTTTTTTCTTGCCTTGTTGAAACAAGGTTTCACTATGTCGTAGTTCAGGCTAGTCTTAATTAAAACTCATTTTCTAGCCCAGGCTATTCTTGAACTCACAATGATCCTTCTGCCTCAGCCTCTAAAGTGCTGGGATTACAGGTGTGCACCACCACACACAGTTATCTAGTGCTTTAAAACAAGTAAGTAGTGGGATGTGGTAGAACATGCCTGTAATCTCAGCATTTGGGAGGCTCGTTTCTGTTTTTCTGATAGGGTTTCAGCTCTAGTGCAGGCTGACCTTACACTCCATATGTAACCTAGGCTGGTCTCGACCTCACTGCAATTGTCCTGCCTCAGCCTCCTAAGTGCTGTGATTATAGGTATGCATTATCACTCCTAATCAGAGGAATGAATTTGAGGTCAGCCTATATGCTGCCAAAGTCTCAGGGGAGCCTAGTCTCAAAAACAAAAACAAAACAAAACAAGACAAAACAAAACAAAACAGAAGGGGAAAAGTTCCTTTAGTTGTATTTGTGTTTCCACCTGAAGAAAGAAGTGAGTCACCACTTATGATGGGGTTTTATTGGGGTTGTAAGCTGAAAATACTGCAGTGAAAACTGCATTTAGTCTAGTCACAACAGCTTCAACAACAAAAGAACATCTAGGGATCTAACCAAAGAGGTTAAAAAACTCTACAGTGAAAATTTCAGAACACTGAAAAAAGAAACCAAAGACATTAGAAGCTGGAAAGACCTTCCATGTTCATGGATTGGCAGAATTTATTTTGTTAAAAAGGCCACACTACCAAAAGAAATCCACAGATTCAATGCAATCCCCATCAAAACACCAGTGACATTTTTCACAGAACTAGAAAAACGTAATTCTAAGTCATATAAACACAAAAGACCCAGAATAGCAAAGCAACCCTAGTACAACAAAGAGCAAGGCTAGAAGCATCACAATAACCAATGTAAAATTATACTATAAAGCCACAGTATTAAAAACAGTATGGTGGGGCTGGGGATTTAGCTGAGCGGTGTAAGCACCTGCCTGGCAAGTGTGAGGTCATGAGTTCCATTTCCAGTAGCCCCCCCAAAAAACCAAACCAAACCAAAACGAAACAACAGTATGGTACCAGGTGTGGTGGTGGTCAACTATAAGCCCAGCATTTGGGAGGCTGAGGCAAAAGGATTTGTCATGTGTTTGCAGCCAGCCTGGGCTACATAGCAAGACCCTATGGAAGAGTAGAGAGCACCAAAAACAAAAACACAGCATGTTACCTACATAAAAATAGACACACAGACCAATGATATAAAGAACAAAGAAATCCATACAACTACAGTCATCTGATTCTGAACAAAAGAGCCACAAAAAGCCTCTATCAAATGATGCTCAGTAAACTAGATATTCACTTGGAGAAGACTGAAACTGTTTCTCACACTGTACAAGAAAATCAATTCAAAATGTATCAAAGAAAAAAAATGGATCAAAGATCCAGGCAGAAGACCAGAAACTTTGAAAGTGCTAAAAGAAAACACAAAAGGCACAGGTAAGAGGCACAGGCACTGGCAAACACTTCCTGACTAGGACTCACATAGTACAGGAAGTAACAGCAACAATCAACAAATGAGATTACATCAAACTATAGTTTCTGCACAGCAAGAACAACCAAGGCCCCACCCCTCTTCTTCCCTGAGAAGGGGACACAAAGGGGACATGAGTAACTGGAGGGTGCAGCTGCCACCTTGAGCCTCTGCAAGCCCAAAAGTGAGATGACCCCAGAGGAGCTGAAAAGCAGGAGGAGGAGGAATTTAACCGGTCCATCCGCTCTCTGTGCTGACCCAGCCAGTCAGGAACAACATCCAGATGCTCATCAACTGCCCCAACAACAAAAAACTCCTCGGCCAGGTGCAGGCCTGTGACAGGCACAGCAACATGGGTGCTGGAGAACGTGAAGAAGATGTGGACCAAGGTCCCCAAGAGCAGCAAGGGCAAGAAGCCAAGCCAGTCAACAAGGACTGCTACGTCTCCACAACTTTCAGGCACGAGGACTCAGTCATCATGGTGCTGCAGAACTGCTCTTCGCTGCCAAGTAAGGGCTTTTTTCTTGCTGTCAGGACCTGATCCCCACCCCATGAAGACCTGCCCTTTATGACTGTAGTGACAATAAAGTGCTACATGTTTTTAAAAAGACAGACAAACAGGCAGGCAGACAACCAAAAAGTGAAGAGACAGCCCATAGAATGGCAGACAATCTCTATCAGCCACTCTTCTGACACATTAGTATCTAGAAATAATGCCAAAAAAATCATACAGCCCAATCAATAAAGGTGCAAAAGAAATGGGCATTTCTCAAAATTAGTATAAGTGGTCTGTAAATATATGAACATATGTTCAGTAAGTTTAGCTAGTAGGGACAGGCAAACTGAACTGGGGTACGAAGGCTCCTCAAAAAACTACTCACAGAGCTACCATCTGATCCAGTTGTATTTTTCCTTGCACATACCACAAGGAATTAAAGTCAGCACACAGAAGGATACCTAAATGCCCATGTTTATTATGGCACAATATACAATAGAATATAAGATAGCCAGATATGGAACCAGCTAAGGTGCCTATCAACATATGAACAGATAAAGAACATGATACACAGATAACAGAGTATTATTCATAAAAAAGAACAAAATTTTATAATTTGCAGAAAAATGATCTGGAGATTGCATGTTGAAAGAAGTAAGCCCCACGCATGTGAAATCTAAAACTACATTACACACATTGAAATCCCCCCAAATGTGAAAGTAAAAGTGGGGGTGGGGGTGGGGATGGGGACAGGACACAGGACAGCAGGGATGATTACAGTATTATATGCATCTGCCAAAATAAAACCCATTAATCTATATAACCAATATGCACTAATAATGTAGGGAAAGTTTTACAATGTTTTTCAAAAAGCTTAAAATGAATCTGAATATAGCTTATTTTTTAAAAACTGCATTTAATACACCTTACCCGTTGAACATCACACATCGTAATTTAGCAACACAGTAGTCACCCTTTGTATCAGTGGCCTCCACATCCACAAATTTATGTGGATCAAAAATACTCGGGGCCAGGCATGCTGGTGTAATTCCAGCACTCTGGGAAGCTGAAGCAGAAGGTTCAAGTTCAAGCTCAGCCTGTTCTACTTAGATCCTGCCTTAAAATAAAAAAAGGACTGGGGGGATGGCTCAGTATGAAGGTCCTGGATTCAACCTTGAGTACTGAGAAAAAGCTGAGAGGATGGGCCAGGGATTTGGTCTAGAGGCACAGCACCTGCCTGGCAAGTGTGAGGTCCTGAGTTTGATTTCTGACACTTCTATCTCCCACAGCCCCCCTCAAAAGAGGGGCTGCATCTGTCCATAACAAGTAATTTTCCTCTTGTGATTACTCCCTAAACTGTAACAGCCTGACAATGTGGCATTTATACTATCCTGCATTAGGTGTTTTTAGTCATCTAGAGGTGATTCGGAAGTTTATGATTGATAAGACATGTATAAGGCCACCTATGGATAGCATAGCATTCCATGTTAAGGAACCTGACAACCCTCAAATTTTGGTTTCCTCCAGGGATTGGGGCAGCCCTGGAACTACTAGTATTGGTGAGTAGCCACTGCTGTAGACTGCGCTATCACCTTTTCTGTTCCTGCTCAGGTGGCCAGCTGCAAGCAGTGGCTCTCTGCGGCCGTAAGAGTTTGTGCTGCACACTGCTAGCCAAGGAAAAACGCTCCAAGTTCAAAACTAGACGTATGATTTCTACTGAATATGTACTGTTTTTGCTTTGTGAAGCTGAAGAACTGCAAAGTAAAATGTAAGTTGGAAATGATCTGTATTACAATAGTGCTCCCAAATCAAAATCCTAGCTAACAGAAAACAGTGGAAAATTTCATACTGAAAATAAGCCCTATGGGCTGGCAGAGAGCGCAGCTCAGTGGCAGAACACTTAACTATCATATTTAACGCTCTGGGTTCCATCCCAGCACTCAGGAGGAAAAAGAAATTAAAGAGGCATACACCACTTCGCAAAAATTAGTGAATGCCAGGGTTTGTTAACAAGGCATATCAGTTTCTGATTTAACAGTCAATCAATGAAACAGATTCACACAGAACACAGCTGGAAATGGAGGCTCAAGTCACAATTTTAAAACTTTTATGTTCCAGAATATGTTTTACATTCTCAGGAAACTGTAAGTTGCAGTCTACATTCTGACTACTATAGTGTATTCTTTCATTTTCCTTTTACTCTGTGGGCTGGAGATTAAAATTCAGGGGCACTGCACAATGTGAGCTATTCCCCCAGCTTTCCCATTTCTTTATTATATATAAAGTAATTAGTACACGTACACTAAGTATGCAGTTTTGTTTTTTAAATTAAATTTTCAATGATTTGTTTTGTAGTATTACTGAGTCAATACCACAAAACACCCCAGTCCTTTTTCATCTCTGTGAGACAGGGTCTCACTAAGTTGCCACGGATAGGCTCTGAGTCTAGATTCTTGTGCTTGAATAAGCTGAAATTACAGGTGTGCACCACTGTACCAACGGCTTTTTTAACATATCAAATAGAGATGGGGACATTGGCTTTATGAAAATAAACCCTTTCACCATCACTGGCATGCTCATTCAACTTTTTATTGTTTTACCAAAAATTCTTGCATACTTGTTTTTGCAGGGATGGGTAGTGGAGATTGGACCTAGGGGCCTTTGTGCTTGCTTTGCCACTACACTGAATTCCTAGGAACCCAATGGCCCTTGGAAACAGGTTCTCACTACCTAAGGATGGTCTCAAGCCAATTAGCCTCCTGCCTCCTGAGTAGCTGGTATTACAGCCATGTACTTCCTGTGGTCAGCTACAAACCTTATTTGAATTTCCCTACCATTTTAAAACCAAAGTCAAAATAAATAAGCCCAATTTTATAACTTTTTCGTACACATAGTTGTTATATGTAAGATGACGTCTTTAGGGGAAAATTACAAAAAAAAGAAAAAAGAAAGAAAAAGAAAATTGAATCGAATCCTCCACAGTATTCCAAGACAAGCTTCCTGTTAAACAAACTTGTTTAAAACGAAAAGATGACACACACACACTCACATATGTTCACAGAAGCACACCACAACACTAAATCTTGGATGGCCTATATGTCCATCAACAGATGAATGGATAAAGAAAATGTGTTTATATATAAAGACTACTACTCAGCCATGAAGGTTAAGTGAATTCATCTGTAGAAAAATGGATATATCTTGAGGCAAATGATAAAGGAAATAAGACACGCAAGCTCAAATATCACATGATTTCTCCTATATGAGAAACCAAAAGCATGTGTAGGTTAAAAAACAAAAAATAATAGGGCCAGGCCTTGCAGTGCAGGCCTGTAATTCTACCACTTGGGAGGCTGAGGCAGGAGGACTGCTATATGTTTGAGGCCAGTCTGGGCCACAGAGTTAGTTCGAGGCCAGTCTGAACTACACAGTGAGACTATGTCTCAAAAAGAAAACAAACAGAAGATAATAGGAAACAGAGCTTTTGCACATGGGAAGAGGATCTAGAGGTGGGGGAGGGGAAAGGGAGAATAAAAACAATTCAGATGCGTTGTGTACATGGACCAACCTCAGAGAACGACTGTGATCATGCACTATAAACATATACTAACAGAAATTTTTAAAATGAACAACAAAAAGACTCTAAGAATTCTTCTGTGAGAAATTAACTTAGAAACCACTGAAATTTTATGATATTTACTTTTATGTCTTAATGAGCACTTTTTAGAAAAACCGTACCTCAGCCTCTGAGAGTTCTTTGTCACCATTTGGCTTTGTGTATTTTTCCTGCATGAAAGGGATCCAAGATATTTTGCACTTTTTAATGAAGGGGGTCACATCCACAGTGCCCAAGGCATAGCCACATATGCCATCTTCATCTTCAAGGACAAAGCAGTAATCCAGGCTGAGGGAAAGGAGCCCCCCTACCAACCTGCTCAGGAAAAAAAAACAATGGTGAGCTTCCCAACATGAATTCAGGGTTCAGTGATGCTAGGTCCAATGTACTTGAATAACTTAATGGAAACAACATTTGCTACAAAACCAATTAGAAATGCACACATACCAATTTTCAGTATGTGTATTTTAGTATTGACTAAAACTAAAGTGGAATTTTAAAAAATACATTTCTTTCCAGTCGTCATCTCCCCTTAACCTCATAAAGACTGGCTATGAACTATCTGTTCCCAAATCCAAGCAGTGATCACATACTTGTCTCCAATAAGGTCAGGCTGACTCTGAAAAGGTAAACCCACTCCGTCATCATACATCTCTCTGCAAATCTTGTACACAGAAGCCTGAAAATGTAACAGATTTTTATATATTATTTTATACAACTAGAGTTTAGCAACATGTCAAAAAATGGCAACAAAATATCAGTGGTATCAGGCCACCGATAAGGCTCAGTGGCACAATGTCTGCCTGGCAAGTTGTGTGGTCCTGAGTTCGATCACCAGTACCAGAAGAAAATATCAATAGTATCAAAGTGAGTCTGAGTAAAAAATAACAAAAAGGGCTGTCAGACACGGCACATTTACTTGGCTAAATAAATACTCATTTGGTCAGCTCTATAAAACCAGTGTAAAACAGCAAGATTTTAGTCAATACTAAACAAACTTTTGCAAGGCACAGTTTCTGGTAATAAACTGAAGATTAAAGAGCCAACAAATTTTTTAGTTTTGAGGGAGCTTTTGTTTGTTTATTCTTAAGTCTGGATTTGCACAGTTTAGGCTAGCCCTCAAACTTGCAGATGGTCATCCTGCACAGTCTGCTAGAGTGCTGGGATTATAGGCCTGCACCACCACACCCAGCTAAACTTAAATTCTTACTCTAATTTCTCTGTGCTTATTTCCTTCTCCTGGATTGAATGCTTTTAGCAACTTTCTCCAACTGAAGTTTGAATATTTTAGGTGTTTCATTTTCAGTACTGGGGACTGAACGTTGGGGCCTTTTAAGTGAACTATACATTTCCCAGACCTTTATTTTTTATTTAGAAACAAGGTCTTGCTATTTCACTGGCCAAACTCAAAATTAAATCCTCCTGCCTCAACCTTCCAGAGTGCTGGGATTATATGCATATGCCATCACACTAGGCTTTAAATTTGTATTTTAAGGAGGGATAGCTCGGTTGTAAAGTGCTTGGTTAGAGTAAGGAAGGCTCAGAGTTTTATACTACAAAAAAAAAAAAAAATCCATAAAAATTAAGGTATTTTAAGACACTAAAGGAATTCTTTTAACCACTGAGTTCAAAGCAAAGTCCTCGGTACACACATTACCACTCACCAAACTGATAATTACCTCATCTTTAGGAAAATACGGTCTGATAGTATAAACTTTGGAGGTAGGAGTCAGTGGAGGTGGTTGAAAAAAGAGATCATTTGCTCCATCAATTGGCAGCAAACGCTGTGAGGGGAAAAAAAGGAGATGGATTAGTGGCAGGAAGGTATCTGTTTCTTTAAATGAGTGTGCACTGCAGATTACCAACTTAACATTAACTGGCTACTGCAGGCAGACCTAAAGAAGAGGGGCATACTATGCTTTACTAATATAAACACCTCTTTGCTGGGGTTGGGGAGTGCTTCTGAATAGAAATTACCCAAACTGAGTTACACAGCTTTAGAGGTATATTAATGGGAATTCAAAATTTATAAAAATAAAAACAAAAACAACAAACTATTCCAGTGATGACAATGTTTTTTTTAAAAAACCAATCTTAACTAGACCATCTTTCTACTAAAAGATGGCAGAACAGAATGTCAGGAGGAGAGGTTTGGTCTGAAGAGGGTTATCTGTCCAGGAGACGCTTTATCCCCAAAGCAATGCGCTTCAGTTTGCTGTGCGCAGCAGAGCACCTGTTGGGGGGAGAAAAGTAGAGCACCTGAAAAGTCCATGAACAAATTGCAACAGCAAAAAACTCCATTGTGTTCAAATTTTCACCAACAAACTATTCTTCAAGCACATCAGATTTACAAACACCCAAAGCCTTTTCACTAATCACTTGCATATTAGTCATCCTGTTTTGCTCATGGAGTTTCCACTGGCAGACAAGCATGCGCGCATTGTGCATTGCGGGCGCAGATTAAAATGCTGTGCGACCTGCAAAGAAACAATGTGAAGTGTATACCTAGAGCCGCTGCGCTTCGCAGGCGCGGGGGGATTGGCAGCATCTCCTTCAGAAATTACTGTGAAAGAGGAGGAAAATTTGATTTAAAATTCAGCTATGTAACTAAATTGAATTTGGGACTAGAGAGCCTTCGGCAGACCAATCCTTCCAGCCATCTGATGCGCAACACAAGGTTTCTCATAAAACAAAGAAAATGTCAATTCAGTTGTGAATTCATATTGATACCTGGAACTCTCCTGCTAGACCACCTCTAAAGGCCCAGGGTTCTTGGTCTCCAATTAAGAACTGTGCTGAAGAATGACTACGACACCCTGTTGAGATCAGATCCAAGCGGAGAACGTTACGAGAAAGGGGATTTCCTGGGGTCTCAAATGTCCAACACACTAACAAACACTGTGGAAATAGCTCTCTAACAGTACTAATCCAGGGTTTCAGGGCAAGGCTGTGATAATAATTATTTTTATAAATTTATAATGGCATTTCAATACTGATGCACTTTCCTCTAATTAATGAAAATGATTACCAGTTTTACTTTAATTATCAGAAGGAAATAAAGTGCCAAGTCTAGGTTAAATTTATGTTATTTCCTAGACAGCTATACCAAGCTAGTTTCTTGCTCTATCGTGAAATTATAAAAAAAAAACTGAAATGAATGATAGATATTTTATTATCACAGCCCATGAAGGAATTAAACCTGTCTGAAGTCACATTTTACATTTTCAGGAAAGGTACAGGAAAGGGAAAAGGGGGAAGGGTAATCTTGTCAGAAAACTAATGTCACCAGAATAAAAGAAACTTTATGGAACAAAACACAATGAGAACATTATGTTTTTAGACAAGAACAACTCAGATTGGCTAATTATAATTATTGGTCTGACAGGTTCTGGAAACTAAGGAAGCAATTAATGCTCCTGATTTGTCCAGAACTAAAACAAACTTTCCTTAAAAGTGTACCAGTATCTGGTTCTTCTGATCAGCCATTGTAATTTTTATGATGCACTGAACAAATGCATGGAATGGCAAGCTTTAAGGTCCAGAAGTCACCATTTCTGGCCACCTCTTAACCAACCTCAAAAGCAATCAAGCTAACAATTAAGAAATAACTAAAGCAAATGTTTGGATGTCACAAGAAAACCACCTGCCTAGTCTTCTGACAAGATGTAGCAGCGCAATATAGTTCTTTTCCACTGGAAGACAGCATTCTACCTCCTGTTCAAGTTAACGGTCTTATCAGTACAAGGTAATAGTGTGCTAGTCAGACAGTCCCAAAGCAAACCAAGTTTTTTTTGTTGACTATTCAGGCCCATTAAGAGATATTTGGGTTTGCCATATTTTAGGGGTAGGGTTTTTAAAAAACACACAAAATACAGTATTTGTAAAATAAGTATGAAATAGGGTCAAAATTTAACAACACCCCATTCCATAACTCAGTGTGATTTACACTGCAAGAAAAACTGTACTTCTTAAACTTTAAAATCAGCCAATTTCCTCTACCCCCCACTTTGAGACTACAACATAACTAGCACTTCCAAGCTATTACAATAAAAAAGCTGCATATATGAAGAGCTGTGTAAATGAAAACATGGTTAATGCCTCAGTCGCTGCGCAAACGTGACTTCAGTTCATGCCTACTGCCCTTCAATCTACCTGAGCTACCTCACAGTTAGAACCTTTCAATTTAAACTAATTAATCATGACGCGCTGTGAACATCTGCCGCTGTCCATCCAATAGTAGTAGGCACTTGTGCTGAGGATTCTCCCATCTGTACACAATGGGGAAGAAGATAATAGAAGTCATTAGTAATCAAAAGTACTGCATAGCCACATTCTTTAAAGGACTGAATGCCAGCTGGACTGGAGAGAAAAGAAAAGCAAAGGGTTCTAATCATTAACCCCCTGAAATCACTATACAGTGGTGAAGATTCGCTCTCTGCTGTGAGCCTTTGTAGAGTTACTGAAGGCCAAGATGATTATTTATATATAACATCTACAATGGTCTGACCTGGAAACTACATCTATATGAACTGTGAGTGTTACCCCTATAATTGTATAATCCTAAGAGGAACAGTATTGTATGTATCCAAGAATAAAATTTTTAATAATACTTGAATTAAAAGCTGAACAACCAACCAGTATTTTAAGTGATATATTCTCAAGCTCAATACTCTTAGATTTCAGGTTAAAAATTCCAAGACACCTTGGAAATTTAAGATTTAAATCCCTGTAAGGATTAATCAAAATTCCTTGGCCAGGAGCCTGGAAGGCAAACGGTGTTATCCAACAACCAATACGGAGGTTTTTTCTGAGCCTAAGAGCCAGATGTCTTCCACCCACAATGAGTATTCTACAGTCTCTTCACAATTAAAATGTTCTTCTACCTGTTGTACTAATATATATGGTAGCCCATAGAAGTTTTGTATTTTCAAACTGACAAGGAGACTTATTTCAGCCACTAAGTAGGTGTATCACAGAAAAGCTGTCTTTTTAGTATCCAAGAGCCCCAAATGTACGTGGGCAGAAAATGAATAATCTCATTACCACTACTCCTTAATCTAAACTCAGTGTTTCAGACCATCTGTTTCACAACTAAGATGATGAAAACCCATGACAGTGTTTGTGACTACTATGAAAACTATGACGTGTCTATCGGCTTTGCTGCCTGCTGTGTGCTGTATGTAAGTTCATTACATATTCCTTATAGCTGGGTTGAAAACCTGGAAATGAAATAAGGTCCCTGGAGAAACTCGGCCATGCTGGTGCTCTTTAACAAATTTGAAAATTACCAGAAAGAAAAAAGTCACAGTTTTCAAAGTAGGCAGAGAAGTCCACTGAACAAAGCAGAATTTTTATGGGACTAAAATGTCCACCCTCTGCTAAAACCAATTAGTTGGTAGGGGGATAAAGAAAAAGCCGTGTGAAATAATATCGAGTGGCACCAGAATAGCCTTCCACTAAAACTCGCATGCGCACAGGGCTGGGAGGATGGGTTCCTCTTGCCAGGCCCCTTGGGTTGTTTCAGCAATTGTTCCTTTTAAACACAGCATTAATGTTATGAAGACACAGCAAGCAGCAGAAAGCCTAGAGTCACATTTCATAGTGTCTCATCTCCAAATCATACAAAATACAGCATTCCATCCAGGAAGCATTCAGTCAGAGCAAGTTAAAGTCAGTACTTGCTAACATATTTTCAAGATATTTATGCTGAATTAGCCCAAGGGAGAAAAATTAATGTGTTCAATATAACTACCAAGACTTGCAATCTCAAGTCTTCAACAATGCCCACTTTTGCAAAAACCTAGGTGAAGAACTGAAAACACATTTAGAAATTTGCCAATTCCCTCAATATTTTTCTCCCTATGGGGTAATTTTTTAAAAAGATACAATGTATTTGAGACTAGATTATTCTTGGTGCACATACCTAACCACTGTACAAAAGACTTCACCATAGACATTATACTCTTGATGTCCCACACATAGGAGTACATGTCATAAAGGATTGTCCTGTTGGCACAGTTGGAGAGCCGAGTAAACATTCCCATCACCAGTCCACACATCTCTTCAAATTTGGCTGCTCGTGACCGCCATTCTTCAATCTATTGAGGATCAAGAGACCCAAAATACTTCAAGTTTAACAATATAATGTGAAACGGTTATAATCTAAGATGTCTGTAATCAGTTACCTGCAGTCCACCCAAAACATTAATCACTGGCTTCAATTCTAGATAAGCAATTAGTCTATGTCTCTCCAAACTGACAACACCTAAAATAACCAACACTCGCCTTCATTCTGCAGAGCCCACACCCACTTTCTGAACATATTCATGTGATCAACTTCCTGCCAGTTCTCACTATACTCATTTAAGAACCTCTACCACAGCCAGGAATGTAGCTCAGCAGTGAATGCTTGCCTAGTGTGTGAAACACCAGGACGGACAACCATGCAGAACGGAAAAGCAGGTAATTTAAGCATACTCACTTTTTCAGAGTCTTTTCCTTTGCAATTGACACTAACAACACTGCTATTAGCTCGAAGCCACTGGAATTCCCGTAACATCTGTGCTCCTTTGGGTCCATGCTCATAAGGAAGATAAAAAAGATCTGCAAGTAACTGTAAATCTTCTAGAGTCACTGGTTCTGCAGTGTACAAAGGTTTCTCATTTGGACCTGGCACAAACTGCTCCTTGTTTGTTTGTTCATCTGTCTGCATAGGTGCAATATCACTAATGCAATCTTCTTGCATAGACATCTCTGGAGATTTTGATTCAGCTATGCTCTCTTTATCAGTGTCCATTGGTTTCAATTCCTCTGCCATTTTAGCTTCAACAATTTCAGTTAGTATTTGATTGTCATTCTTGTGGTCTGCTTCTTCTTGTTTTTCTACTACCATGTCCATAGGTTCCTCATCGGACTGCTTCTTTTCTTCTTCCTTGGTCAGAGCTGTAGGTTCACCACTCAAAGCTGCTCCCTGGCTCATAATGGGCTCCTGGTAAACCGTTGTGACTACAGTTGTGGAATTTAAAGAAGGTGCTGCAACCAAGGGAGCCCCGTCAACTACACTTGCTTTAGCTCCACTATGTGCAACTTGCCTACCTACAAAAACCAGAAAGTCAAGAAATAGCAGAATTAGAACAAATTAAAATTTAGAAAAATGCTTTCTTCTTGTCATGATATCTGGAACAAGAATCTCAATTTGAGATTCCAAATAACCTTAGCCATGAGAAAAAGGAAATTTCTTTGAACCATCAGGGAGGCATGGATAAAAAGGTGGGTGGGGAGAACAGGTAATAAACATCCTCAAATATGCTGACATATGTTATCTTCCCTTTGAAGATTTATTTTTTGAGCCAGGATCTCGCTCTGTAGTTCAGGCTGGCCTTGAACTCATAGTGATCTTCCTGCTTCGGTCTTCGTGTCCTGAGTGCTGGGATTAATCACATCCCAGCAATATATGTATTTTAAAAGAAGTATTTCAAATTAGCATTTTTATCAGATAAAAGCTATTTTAAAAAGATTAAAAGTGTTACCAAATTTGAAGGTACACACCAGAATCCCAGTTACTCAGAGGCTACAGCTGCAGGAGGATCACAAATTTAAGACCAGCCTAGGCAAATCAGACCTGATCTCAAAATTTTTTAAAAGGCTGAGGAATGTAGCTCAGCGCTTTCTTAGCTCAACCTTAGCAGCACCAAAAAAAAAAAATAAACCAAAACAACAACAACAACAAAACCCAGCAAAGTAAAGATTTTTTTTTTCCCCCACCCAAAGGAAAGATTTTAAAAAGTCTGGAGACTTCTAAACTTCATTTAACTTCACTTTGCTTAGGGGGCCCAAGGTAAGAGAAATGACAATGTTGTTTTGTGACTCAACCATGTGATCCAATTAATCTCCTTAAGAAAATGGGCAAACTTACTGCTGTATTGATGAGGTACACCAAATTCCTGCAACCATTCTGTTAAAGCTAGCTTTAGAGCCATCTGTGGACTATAGAGTACATCGGTTTCAATATCTTCATCACTGCCTTCATTTTCTAACTTTATTTGGATTGATACAGTACTGTCTTCACTGTCAGCTGGAAAAAAAAAGTTTGAATTATAAGAGCCTCCTGACAAGCGACAGATACATAAAATTAGTTATTGTAATACCAACACAAGAATAAAGAAATAGAGCAAAGACCTTAAATATAGACATACAAAAACAAACAAGACCCTTCATTGACCATTTCATCTGGCTATTTACCTAAATGCACTGCTAAATGTAAACTCCCAACTGAAATGAATACTAACTCTAAAAACACTGGAAAAGTTGATCATGAATGTCCACTGAATACCAATAATTAGAATTCAAGATTAAAGGCAGCAAGCTTTTCATAAATAAAATATTCTCAAGACTTAAGGAGCTGATAACCTCATAAAGCACTGAAGAAAAAATGAATGGAGCCTTGATATGAGTACAGATAAACCAATGATGCTCTGGACTAGTACAGAGAGAACCAGGGACAGAAAAATTAAGTCTGAACTTTTTGGTTTGGTTTTCAAAAATCCTTTAGTCTTAATTCCTCCTCCTTTCCCCCACACAGCCCAGTTTGGCTAGTATCTGCTACTCCTCAGTGTACTTCACACTTAACACATTCACAATGGGGCCTTAATTCATGAGTCCTGCTGGCAGGCAGCTTGGACCACCAGTGGTACAGGCATGACTGTCCCACTGGGAAACCTGTACCACTCACTGGTGGTACAAACAGATCTAATCCCCTTTATTGGTCTTTTGACTAATAAAATTAATAAAAAGCCATCTGATGGGACAGTTCAGCAATTGGGAACACGTTAGAAGACACCAAAGCTAGTAAAGTGTGGCAACACATACTGTAATCCCAGATACTCAGAAAGATGAAATAGAAGTTATCAATTGGGGTAATTTAATGAGACCCTGTCTCAAAAAATAAAAGGGCTCAAACACACACACACGTGCACGTGCGCATGCAAAAATAAATAAATAAAAGGGCTGAGGATATGACTATGCACTCCCAGGGTTCAAACCCCACCTCCAAGATTATCATATGTACAAAAGGTAAAGATTACTAATTTTACTTTTTATTGAGACTGAGACTACAATGAGCCATAAACACATGCACTAATTTAATAAACAAATGGAAGCATGGCTACAGAATTGGCCTCAATGACATATCACCAAGTGTCATGATGATACTTCAGTACCCCTGGTGGACCAAGATTCAGATAACTTCAAAATTTCAATGATCAAGAGGGTGTGGTGGTGCCTTATAATCCCAGCGTTTGGGAGGCTGAGGCAGGATCACTATGAGTTGAAGGCCAGCCTGGGCTACATAGTGAGTTCAAGGACAGCCTAGACCACATAGTGAAACCCTATCTCAAAAACAAAAACAAGGGGCCATGGATTTAACTCAGCAGCATAAGCGCCGCCTGGTAAACACAAGGTCACGAGTTCGATCTCGAGACCAAAAAAAAAAGAAAAAAAACCAATGTTCAGTGTTTTCATCTTCAGCCCATGAACCTTGAATGGCCAGTAAACTCCTCATATCTGACCCAGGTCAAGTATCTATGTCATTACTTCTCACTGCTCCATTTAGCAGAGGCAGTCACACCCTTTGTACCCCTCTCACATCAATGTGCCCACTTCAATCATATCTCATTCAACATGGAGTGTTTTTCAAAATTAGGGACTTTATTCTTTGCAAATCTTCATTGTCCTGGAAGATACAACTATTAAATAGGTCATTTAAATAAATGAATAAACATCCAGGAGTCTCTTAGAAATGAAAAACTGGTAAGCCAATGTCTAAAGTAAGAGTCTGCTTCACAAGTGTAAGGTGGACCTAAGTGATACATGAAGTAATTCAGAAAAGAATATCTAATCATCTAAAATACACCATTTAATATAAATCATCTGAAAACAGAAGGAAACACTTTTAAGGTTTAACAGAAACATAGATTACATCCATCGTCTGACTTCAAAGATTAAGTCACATTTTAAAAGCAAGGAATTTTCACATACCAACTCCCCACCATGAATGCAATCATGTACTACAAACTTATAAGAATTAAAATAAAAAAGGCCAACAAGCTAAATGACCTGTCTAAGGCCACTCTTTTACAGTACGCATAAGTCATTACTAGAAATGAACAACACATAATAAAATCTCCTAAACAAGAAATACACTTTGCCAGTGGCTGTAGTAACCCTCCCTTCCCCCAGCCAAGGATCAAGTACATGCTACTCACTCATCACCACATCTTTCCTCACTCCGTTCATGTTTGATTTGTACCAAGTGGCAAGAGTGTGGATAGCGACATAGTTGGCTTCAAATTCACAGTTTGGATTCGTCAGCACTCCTTTTAACCGGGGGATGAGTTCTGTGGATCTTCCTTTGTATGGGCCCAGAAACAGTCTCTTCTGATCATAATCATTAGCATGAATGTTATCCCAGATTACTGGAGCTCTCTTAATTATCTTAGAAACCTCTTCAATTGACTCTACTGGAATTTCTTTAGAAACAACTTTGGGACCTAAAAATAATGACCACCACGTTTAAACAATCTCCTACATGGCACTTTAAAATGTACTGTACAGGGCCAGGGTTTAGCTCAGTGGCGTAAGTGCCTGCTTGGCAAATGCGAGGTCATGAGTTAGATTTCTGGCACCAAAAAAAAAAAAAAAGAAAAAAATTGTACTGTACATACAGTTTTATTGTGTTCTCCTTACATTATACTTTTTCTTTCTTTCTTTTTTTTTTTTTTTTTGCAAAGCTAGGATCAAATCCAAGGCCTCACACACTAAGCAAGCACTCTACCACTAAGATCACACCACCAGACCCAACTATCTTAAACACAACATTTTTCTTACTTTCATTCTATAAGACAGAAGTTCCACATAGATCAATATTAAGAAACATCATAACAATAACCACAAAATCCTTTAAGACTTGGTTGCTTTGCAACAGGTCTCACTATGTAGCTAAGGCTGCCCTTAAATTTACTATGTAGCCCAAACTGGCCTCAAATTCACAGTGATTCTGGTCTTAGCCTCCTCAGTGCTGCAATTACAGGTTATACCACCATGCCTAGCTCCTCCAAGATTTTTTTTGCAGTGGGGTCTCATGATAATCTTCCCACTGACTCCAAAGTACCAAGAATACACGTGTGCACCACCATGCCTAACTCAAAATATTTTCTATATGTCTATCATCCTGCCTACTTGGGAGACTGAGGCAGAAGGGTCATCTAAATCCATGAGTTCAAGACCACCCTGGGCAAGTGTGTTCCCCAACTCACTTGTACTGGGAACTGAACTCAGGGCTTTCACACTAAGTATGACCTTACATCTTTTTTGCTCTTTTTAAATAGAGACAGGGTCTCATTAAATCAATAAATTGCCTAGGCTGAGCTCCAACTTGCAATCCTTCTGCCTCAGCATCTTAAGAATGCTGGGAGTATAGGCACGCGTCACTGCAACTGGCAAAATGTTTTTAATACTAAGTGAAGCATGACTGCCTCATAAAATAATATTTCTAAAGTTTATGTTTAAAAAATATTCAATTAACAGTAATAGTCACATTTGGTGGCCCACGCCTGTAATCCACATACTTAAGAAGGCTAAGGAAGGAGGATCACCATGAGGTCACGCAGGGCTACACAGCGAGTTCAAGGCCTACCAGAGATACACAGCAAAACCCTATCTCAAAAAATGAGAAAAACAAAACAAGCAGCCAGGTGTAGTGGTAACATACGTACAAAATCCATGCTTAAGGAAGCTGAGGCAGGAATATTGAAAGTTCCAGGTCAGCATGGAATATATAGCAAGACCCAGTCTCAAAAAAATAAAAACACAATCCAACCAATTTTTCTAGGGTCCTGTTAGTTTTACTGTATAAAATCTAAAGACTTACCTGTCCAAAGCACCTCAATTCCAGGTAAGAGCTTTTCACCCACAGTCCTTAAATAAGGAGACTGAGACACATTTGGGTAACAGAAAGTGCCACAATATTCTGAATGCAGGGAGAAAAAAGTAAAAGGAATGAAATGGTCATGGGCTCTGGGAGGGGAAAAAAGTCCAACAATTCTAAATTTTTTTCATCAAAATAATAAAGGGCCTCCATATCATACCTAAAAGAGAATAAACTTAAGCACATTAAATTAACTTTTAACAATCAATTTATAAAATCTGATATTGTTCCTCCAACAGTAGTATAGATCAATCCTTACAATGCTAGTCACTAGAAATACAAGCTCACAAAATTAACAATTAGAATCTCAGCATTTTGTACCTAATTCTGAGTCACATTTCTCATTTAAACTCAGAGGCCAAACAGAATTGATACCATAGAAAAAATAAAGATCATGACAACAGCTATTAGTACTCAACTACAACTTACATTATGACTTGAAATGAATTCCTAGTATCTCATTAAGACCATATATATATATATATATATATATATATATATATATCTTTTTTTTTTTTTTTGTACCAGGGATCAAACTCACAACTTCGCACTTGCCAGAAAGGTGCTTATGCCACTGAGCTAAATCCCCGGCCTCTTCATTAAGCAATATTTGAGTATTCATGTAGTGTTACTAAAATAAGGTTTATGGCTCACAATTCTAAGACATACATACATAAATAACTCAATCTATGGATTCACCGATTCCTGACCATAAAAAGTCTGGGAAAAACTGTAGGTTGAATTTTGAGAGCAACTGAAAAAGACAAACATTTTTGATGAGAAAAAAATCAAAAAGTCAGAAAATTATTAAGCTTTCTATACTGACTACTGGAAATAAAAGCCCAGATGGGAGTGGGAGTGAAAAAAGGGAACAGATATACATGAGCAGAAAAAGGGAATGAGAAGGAGGGGGAGGAAATGAAAAGTGACAAAGAGCAACGTAAATTTTTTTCCAGTTTTCATTTCAATAACAGCATCCCTCTTTTAATATCCTGACAATGTAATTTATATACTTTCAGCACTAAAAAACAAAAGATCTTTTGCCAAGTCTGTTACCATTTACAAGTTCTCCAATGTAAGACCTTGAGAAATATCTTCCAGAAAAAGGGTTCCTATTTTAATACACCAGTGTATGTGTATGTGAGGGAAGGGGTGTTAATTAGGGCCCATACACAGGGCCTTTTAGAAGTTACATACAGCAGCAAGGACAGTCATACAATACCTGTAGGACAGAAGAGGAAAGTTTCTGGCTCTCCTAGGTACTGATAAATTTCATTTGTAATGGAGACCTGTGCATGAGCAAAAGAACTGAACACTTCTTTGTCTGCTGCACACATATTATGGTCAATATCATCAAAAAGCAAAGCAAATGACCTGCAGCCAAACTGAGAAACCTAGAAAAAAGAAAATATTTGTTTTTGTATTTCCAGTGGGAAATATTCTAAATTAAATAAGAAGACAAAGTTCTGTACCATTTTTCATTTGGGGTTCAACACACTATTAAAATATTCCAGCAAGGAATATAGGGATATAGCTCAGTGGTACAGCGCCTGCCTGGCAAGTATGAGGTCCTGAGTTCAATTCCCAGTACTAAAATATAATAAAGTAAAATACTCCAACAACACTTTCTGCCTAGCCTCCTACCTCCTTGGTTACTAATTATAGAAAACCCAACAGAAGAAAAATACAGAAACATGCATAATTAAAAGACCTAAAACCCCCCTTTTCTAATTCCCAAAGGCACAATGATCCTAATTAATACCTCTGCAGAAAAATCTGACAAGACACAAGACATAAATTAGAAACGATACAATAAAAATGGGTGTGGTAGTACATGCCTATCATGTCGGCACTCTGGGAGGTTGACACATCAGCAAGCACTGCAAGTTCAAGCCCAGCCTGAGTGACTTAACAATACCATGGGCAAAATTTTTTAAAAAAATGTGCTGAGGATATAGCTCAGAGCAAAAGCCCTGGGTTCAACCTCTAGTGCTGCCCTCCCCCACAAAAAAGAATAAAATTGGATCATATAGGAAGATAACTTCTTAAAAGCTCATTCACAGTGCTAGGGGTTTAGCTCAGTGGCACAAGCACCTGCCTGGAAAGCACGAGGTCGTGAGTTCGATCCTTGGTACCAAAAGAAAAAAAAAGCTCATTCATGAAAAATTTTAACTGCCTTTATTTTTTTGTCTACTGCTGAGGATTAAATCCAGAGAACTTTGCATGCTTAGCATACACCTTCCCCCCAGCACTTAAAAAAAAAAAAAAAAAAGTAAAACAAAAAAATCCATGAATGGAGCCAGGGATTTAGCACAGTAGTGTAAGTGTTTGCCTGCTAAGTGTGAGGTTATTGAGTTTGATCCCCAGTACAAAAAAAAATTAAAAAATTCTGTGAATGTTAAAAAAAAAAAGAAAGAAAACAGGAGGCCTACACTTTTTTTTTTTTTTGTCTTTTTGAGACAGGGTCTCTCTGTGCAGTTCAGGCTGGCCTTGAGCTCACTTTGTAGCCCAGGCTGGTCTCGAACTCGCAATGATCCTCCTGCCTTAGCCTCCCGAGTGCTGGGATTACAGGCGTGAGCCACCACACCTGGCAGGAGGCCTACACTTTATCAAAACACGTGGGCCAGTATAGCTCAGCAGTGCAGTGCCTGCCTGACAAGCCCAAGGCCCTGAGTTTGATTTCCAATACCAGAAAAAGACGTGCAGCTTACATGTTAAGAATTTAGATCTAAATCGGGTATACCAATACATTAACAGCTTACATGTTAGTCTATTTCTTGGGAACACAGCCGTTTCCAGACTTAATTACAACTACTGTTCATATAATTCAAAAATGATCTTTAATAGGTAAGAGGTGGTTTCTCTCATCCCAGTCACAGATTTAGGCATGTACCCTGTGGTACAGGTATACTTTCCCAAAATGTGGTTCTGGATACTCGTCTCAGAACTACCTGAATTCCTGGTCCTTACCCCATGTCAGTGTAGGGATCTTTAAGAATGGAGCCTAGATCAGGAAAGATGGCATATGCCTATAATCCCAGCACTGAGGAGACTTAAGGATCTCTTTGAATTTGAGGCTAGTCTGGACTACACAGTGAATTCAAGGCCAGCCTGAACTACAGTGAGATACTGTCTCAAAAAAATCTCAGAAGAATGGAGCCTAGTAATAAAATTATTTTTTGTTTTTCAGTTCTGAGGACCCTACAGACATGTTTACTTTGAGACACAGTTTTACTATATTGCCTATGCTGGCCTTTAGCACTTTTTCCAGCAGCACTGGGTGACTGAACCCAGCCAGGGCCTTCATACTGACCTACATACCTCCAGATCCCTTTTTAAAATTTTGAGACAAGGAGTTCCAGTTAGTCCCTAAATTGCCCAGGCTAGGCTTGAATTTACAATCCTGCCTTACACTTCCCAGAGTGCTGAGATGACAGATAGGGTGCTGGGCCCGGTAGTACTCAGTAGGCTTTTAAACATCCCTTCTAGGCATGCATTACACTGCCCAAACCTACACACCAGGCCATGTGCATGTTAGGCAAACACTCTATCCCTAAGCCACACCTTCTTTTAAGGATTTTTTAAAAAATGATATTGGGGGTTGAATCTGGGGCCTTTGCACTGAGCTACATCCTCAGCCCTTTTGAGAAAGGAACTCACTATGTTGCCAAGGCTGGAACTGAACTTGCAATCTTCCTGCCTCAGCCTCTCAAGAGTGCTGATTATAGGTATGAGTCATCATACCCGGTTTAAGGCAGTTCTTAAATGGTACCTCTTTTGAGTTAATCATATACTAGTACTCAACTGCTCCAAAACATAACAAATTTGGTACTCAACAAATGTTTGAGTCAAGGTCTTGCTATGTTCCAAGCTGCCCTCACACTTGCTGCAGTCCTCCTGCCTGAGGAGATCACAGGCGTGCATCACTACACCTGGCTACAACATTTAATTCATTTTGATGCGAAAATTTTGTCTTGGTGCTCAAAATCAACAGTGTTGACTCCATCCTGATTTGTCAGCTTTTAGCCAAAATAACTGCTTTAGTTCTCATTATTTCTGGTATTCACTGATCTCATGGCAGCAATTATCAAGCACTAAGGTACCACTGTACTTTGAGAAGTACTCCTCTACTCACAAACAGTAAATAATTCCTACAGAAAAATGTAGGTGTTTTCTCTTATCATAAAAGTAACTCAGAAACTTTCAAGTACTGAGTCAGGAACAAGAATTTAAAAATAAGGAGTTACCTGGTCCAGTTTACGTTTCAATGTAGATACTTCCTTGGGGTTGGAAAAAGTGATATCCAATCCAGGTGAGATAGCATAGATGAATTCTATCTCATATTCTCGTGCAGCAGAGATGAGAGTCATAAGTTGCTCTAAAGAACAGAGTCCGTGTTTTTAGAAAGTAGGACAGAAAACGGAAAGAACCTTCACTTTCCAACTGAAGAGATCATTTCTTCCAACTTTGTAAGAAAGGAAAAGTTCCTTGAATTTCACAAGATTATCACGTCCAATAAGACAATAGGCCACATAAAATGACACAAGCCTGAAGTGATTTAAACTTATACTAAGACAAAGAGAGTAAGTTTCACATTTTTTATTTGAACCAACAGAAATCAAAAGTCCCTTCTTTCTCAATTCCAAATAGTTTCTTATCCTTTTTCAGGAAACAAGCAAGAATAAAATATTTTCACTGCCTTTTTTCAAAAGTACTGGGGCTGAGCATGGTGGCAGACATCTCAGCCCCAGTTCTCTGGAGGCTGAGGCAAGAGAATTGCCAAGAGATTGAGGCCAGCATGAATTACAGGGCAAGACCCTACCTCTAAAGACAACCACTAAAGTATGGCGTTGTCAATTCTCTATTGAACCATTTCTATCTTAGTGTTTAAAACATATAAATGCTATTTTTTTGGCTATCACAACTGAAATTCCTAACAACATAAAATGGTTTTCTAACAACTAGGATTAAATGATGGTTTTAACAATCCTAATCATTCATACTTGTATCTATAGGAAAAATATTCCGTTAGATTTTAAGCGCTTTTTTTTTTTTTTTGAGATAGGTCTTACTACGTAGTTCAGGCTGGCTTTGAACTCACTTTGTAACCCAGGCTGACCTTGAACTCATGGCCTCAACCTCCAGGGTGCTGGGATTACACACATGTGCCACTATGCCTAGTAAGTCTTTATAATATAAACAGTTTTTCTAAATAAACTGAAACACTAAGCATGTACTAATAAAAATTTAAAATTAAAGAAATTGTCAGGTGGTTGCCTATAATCCAAGCATGTGGGAGGCTGAGACAGGAGAATTACCCAAGTTTGAGGCTAGGCTGGGCTACACAGTGAGTTCAAGGCCAGCCTAGACAACCTTAGTAAGATCCTGTCTCAAAAAACAAAAACATTTTAAAAATAAAGTGAAGCACGACTATATATTCTCTTTTAACAACATTAGTTGTATCAAGTAATCATATGAAATTTTATTACCAGCCCCATCAGGAAGTTAAAAATACACTTAAATTACACAGAGTAGTAAAGAACAACATTAGGCAAGAGTAAATCTCAAGTTACTTCATAAATTGCCCAGGCAGCACTCAAACTTGCAATTCTCCTGCCTTAGCCTCTGGGATTACAGGCATGTACACTCTATGCTTATTATTTATTTATTTTGATTATTATTTGTAGTGCCTTAACAGTTACACTCAAGCTAGGTGCTTTGTCCTACCTATTCTTGGCTGTAGTGACACCTTTCAAGTGGCCATTGTGCAGATCACTGGCAAAAGTCAAAGAGTATCATTTGTGACAACACAACAGATGAAGTCAGATTGGCACACCCAGATTCACACTGACAGCCATGACTTCAGTCTACAGTAGCTCACACAGACTACAGGAGTCAGCAGAAAACCAAAAATTATAAAGTGAAAATGAAATAATAAAATTATAACTACTCTATAATATAGCTTTTTCTTCACACACTGAGTTTATGGATTAAAAAGAAAAAGATTACCAGCTTCCTCCACAGAATACATCTCCCGCCAAAACATCCTATGTTTGTAGTCATCTTTTGGTGCATACAAGTATGTATTTAATTCCCATTTTTGGAGCCTAAAGGCAAAAGAAAATTACATATATATAAACAGGGAACATCAGTTAAGTTATAAATCTCAATATTCTTCCTCTTTCTGGAGCATCTCCATTTCATATAAAACTAGCAACATTTTAGAACAGTAGCTTTTAAACTAGTAATCACTGGAAAAAAATTAAGCATCACAAGTTACTTCAACATACTGGTTCTGAATAAAAGCACATCTCTGGGTGTGACAGCCGAAACCCAAAATCTGTCCAAGCTTCCCCAGGAAAAGTGAACACCACTAGCTTAGGTAAAGCCCAGGTAGGGACCAAAGTAAAATAAGTTCTGTAGTTGAAAAATCACCAATTTGTACCAGGGATATTTAATGTGTTTCTCCAAAAGGAAATGCCACAACTTTTAGTATGCATCATATAATAAAATCTTACCTTCTAAAAAGTTCTTTTCTCTGTTCCATAACCCAGGGTCTTCCATAAAATCCTAGATTTCAAGTAAGAATGAAATTAATTCAAGTTTCAAAATGTGGGAAGCCTTATTGAGAAACATTACTAAACATAAAATACAATCCTATTTTGTAAAAATGTATACAACACACCAAGACAACTTTTATTTTCTTTTTCCTCAGATAAATTTTCTTATTTTTCTACCATAACATTTACTACTTAAGTGAAAGTTATTTAAAAACAGGTAAAATAGCTGGGCATGGTAGCACACTCCTATAATCCCAACACCTGGGAGGCTGAGGCAGAAGAATCATTTGCAAGTTTGAGACCAGCCTGGGCTACAAAGTGAGCCGGAGGACTGCCTGAGCTGGACAGTGAGACCCTGTCTCAAAAAGACCCAAAAAAAAAAACTAAACCCACAGGTAAACCTACCTTTTATGTGAAATACAGTTAATTAAACCTTTTTTCTTCCCCAATTCTAGGAATAAACCCAAGGCTCCCAGTGTATAGATAAGTGCTCTACCACTCTCTGAAAAGAGTATCCCAATCTTACAAGATGAAAGAAGACTAACTAGTAATAACAACTGCTACCTAAGAGAGGGAGGTAAGTTGCTTCTAGAGTAATGAGTAAGATAAGGTAGTAAAATCAGGTACATGACTAGAAAAGGAAGATTAATTTGATTTTGGCAGAACTGGGGATTGTGGGAGGTAAAAAGCACTACCACTTAGCTACATTCTCATCTTTTCAAATATTTTGTTGAGGCTGCTCTCCAACTTTCTGTCCTTTCACCTCAGCATCCTGAGTAGCTGGAATTGGTCCATATCCAGCAATATCTACCTTTGTAAAAAAGTTGTTATAACTAATACCTAGGTGTGGCATCCTGTGCCGATGATCTCAGAACTAAGCAGGGTGAGGCAGGAGGATCACCACTGAGTTTGAGGACAGTCCGGTCATGAAAGTCAGTTAGTTCTGGGTCAGCCTGAACTACATGTGACATTGTCTCAAAAACAAAAGTTCCTGTAACAAGATATGCTATGGCAGCCATTTTAGATTTACAATTACCGTTTTGAAGTCCTGTACTGCATTGTTTTGTTTTTATTGCTTATATTCTATTTGTTTTGATTTTACTATGTCTGAAGATATGAGCAGCTATTTTGAAGACAACAAGAGGCATTATGCTAACCATTGCTGATTTCCTATTATCTTGTTTTGAAACTGTGTCACACTGTCTTGTTTTGATTGGCTTTATTTTGTTTCATTTCGCTTGGTTTTTATTCTCTCTAAAATAAAAATTTTTAATTTTTAAAAATTCCTAACCAAGAGACAGAAAGAAAGAAGAAACATAAGACCAAAATCAATTAATTATTTTTAAAAAGCCTAAGACCACCTTCATGACAGATTCTTCGCGACAGATTCAACAGTGAAAGTGGTCTAAATAGCAAATTTAATCCGTCTTAATTCCAGAGCAAATAACTGAACTGAAAATTTAAGACAATGATGACATGCCCCAGATGTCCACTGTCAGAAACAAACTTGTAGACTGATGATCTAAGTTGTTATATAGACACCAACTGGGATCTGAAGCTCCCTAAGTGTGTTAATTAGTAACTCTACCAAATACCCCTTACAGCTTGCCTATCTTTTACTTTTCTGTCTCAATCTAATAATCAACACCAACTGATAAGAACAATCTCTCAGAAGTACCATGAACACTGCCAATAAAATGAAATTATTTCCCTCCTCGAGCCCCAATCCCCAGGTCAAATGATTACTCTATACCACAGAAAGAATGACAGGGACCCAAGAAAAACTCATTACATAGCAACATATCAAATTGCAGCATTTTCAATACTGAAAATTCATTATTATTTACTTGCAGGTGACATTATTTATTCAGTTGTACTGTATGGGAATGAGCGACCAGAGCTACAGCCCTAGCTTGTTTTTTTCCCTAGCTATTTTTTGAGACAGGGTCTTGCCATGCTGCACAGGCAAAACCTGAATTTGGGATCCTCTTGCCTCAGGCTCCCTTAGTGCTGATTATGAATGAGAATCACCAGGCTAGGCTTTAAAATATTCTTAACAATAAAACTTACATTGTTTTTTCTGTTAAGAGTGGACACTAAACACCCATTTAGAAGTACTCCAACATAGTTTTCAAGTGTCTTATCTTCAGAAACTGAGTTTGCCCTTTAATAGCCATGTTTAAAATTTGGTTAATTTGCATCACAAAGAGGAAGCAGTATGGTTAATGCAAGACTTACAGCCAATAGAAGTTTGTGAGAGCAAGACACAAAAATCCCAGCAGTTAACAGCATTTCTGACCCTCTATTTTAGGAATGATGCCAACCAAGAAGCACTACCACAGGAAATCTGCCTTTGGGTCAGGTGTTCAGTTACCAAGGAAACAGTTACAAAGGAAGGAGAGAGCCAACAGAAGACCACTCCTGAACATAATTAACATACCTTTTTAATACTATCGCAAACAAACCAATTTAAACCACAATAAACCTTGTCTTTTAATTTCTGAGGGTATAATGGTTTGGCAAGCTTCCTTAAACTCACTCCAGTCTAGTTTTGAAATTTCTACATTCAGCATTTCGTTCTCACCCACCATCCCTCTTATTTCAAATAACAAAATTTTTCTAAAATGCCCCTTCACTCTCAACAAGCTCCATAAATACGTCGACAAGTCACACAATGCAATCAACTTTTTATATTCCAGAACAGTTCCCCCATCCTGCAAGATTAAGTTTGCTGAACCACTGCTCCCCCAAATTAAACTTTATCTTAAAAACCATAATCGCCGGATCTTTCAATACAATCTATTCTAGACAACCTAGAAAAGAAAGTACTCTCAACCAAGAGCAACTTTTTCTCTTTTCAGGCTTTTTTTAGTTTTGTACAAACACTAATTTTTATGTCCTTATCCATAATAGGAGAGAACTAGACAACTAGAAAACCCTTGATGAGCCAAAATACTGTATTTCAGGAAATTCAAATAAATCCTACATTCAAGAAAAGAACATTACTGATTGTTGCTTCTAAAGAATGCTGGGCGGGGCTGTCCATTCTCACCCAGAAACTGATCATCTGGTAATTTTCCCTCACCACAAAATGTTCAGCGTACTTTTAACCGCAAGTAGGGAAGAAGAATATTTTTAAGCCTCTTCTATAATCACCAACTTCCAATCCCAAACCCTGATGCTTCTGAGGACGTCAAAACTACACCCTCCCCTCCAAAAAACAACACTGGTACAGTACCGTAGATAGGAAAGACCACAATATTCTAGGTTGAAAATAATTCTTTAAAACGCAGAAAAATTTACTAGCCAGTAAAAAATTTCTAAGCAGGGAGGAGTTTGGAACGCTATAGGCCAACTGCTCTTTTTCGGAACAGGAGTATGCCTGTCACGGTGGATTTTATTTTCCTCAAAGGGTGGGAACAGGAACACTAGACTCATTCGTGCATATCTTTTTCCTGGCTACTGGGAACAGAATGCACGGGCTTTACATTGACCAACATCCTAGGCCCTGAAACAAAGTCTTGCTAAATTGGTCAGAATGGATTGGAACTTGTGACCCTCTAGCTTCAGCCTCCCGGTGTGCTGGGATTACAGGTTTGCATCATCACCATGCCGGGCACATTTCTTCTCTCGACAGCAGAAAAACGTAAACGGGATCTCAAGATACAAAGCAGTGTAACTCAGAACCTAACAAATAGCAGGCTGCTTACAACGACTTCCTCCAAAGTCGGCCTAGCTCCAAACCCAAGCCAGGAGCGATCAGGAGACTTGTTAGCAGCCAAAGGGGACCAGACGCTGTGTACCGACATGAGGAGGGAGCAGAGCCCACCCTGACCTCCCCGTAGAGAGAGCAGTGCCTATCAGCTACCCCTCCCGTAACCACCGTCCACCACGGCGTAGAGCGGACCGACGGGGCTCGCTCACCTTCCACCACGCCGCACAGAAACCTACGGGCTCCTCCAGCAGCCCCGGCCGCCGTGGCGGCCACGGCCCCGGCAGAGTGGTCGTCCCCCGGGCCAGACGCCGCCTGAGACTCCAGCGCCGCCCCTGCAGAAGCGACGGGGCTGGAGCTGAGATCTGCATCGCGCTCTTCCAGCGCCGCCTGGCCTTCCTTCTGGACCATCGTCCTGCTGCCCGCCGCCGCCGCCACCTCCGCGGCCCCCTCCGCCTGCGTCTCGGGGAGAAGACCTCGGCCTGCGCCCCTCCCCCCGCGGGCGCGAGTGCCCGGATGCGAAGGGCGGCGGCGAGTCTTTGTCAGCCGCGGCCTTGGCTCGGGCGTCAGGAGTCCGAGAGGAAAGCGGGGCCTGGCCTCTCGTTCCTGGAAGCCGATATCAAAGACCCTTATCTTGCGCCCAGAGCCTACTGTCCGCCAACAAGTGAAGCCCGCTCGCCGCACACTCGAAGCCGCGGGTATCCTCACCACCGCCTCCGCCACCCGCTTCCTGTTTATCCGCACTGCGCCTGCGCCGCAGACCGGATCAGACCGGTCCCTCGGCCCGCGCCCCTCCTCCTCGGGCGGGTCTAGTATGCGGGCCCGGGCGGGGGTAAATGGAGCCGAGCGGAGGCGAGACGCGCGGGGAATGAGGGCAGTGGAAGGTACCACTTAGATTCGCCCCCCTCCCAGGGGCGCCCGACGCCCTGGGACGGACCACTCCCCCTCCCGGAGCGGGGAGGAAGGAGGCTGCAGCCTGCGGGGGCCGCCCGGAGAGGCGCAGGCGGGAGGAGAGATGTTTACTCTGCCTGGGCGCAGGCGCGGCCCCGCGTTCTTAAAGAGGCAGCAGGCAGGCGCTGACCTACTTTCCTGGCGGCTCGCTGCTCTTGTTTGCCTCGTCACCCCTGCCTAGCCTAGGCTGGGTTCTACGAGAACGCAGTTCCACCGAGTTCTCACCTCTACGCCTTGAATCGTTTTGCCCTCCGTCCCCCCCGCCCCGTTAATCAGATTCTAAGACGCACTTAGTCATTCGTTCAGCCGACTCTTCTTGACCTTGCCTTATCGGGACCCTGGCGCCCCTATGCGCTCACTGCACGGTCGGTCGGCAGAAATACGCAGGCACAGCAAGTTAGAGACATGTATTCACTGCGGTCCTAGGCAGATGTGATAAGCAGAACTACAGCAAGAATGTCCAGAGCTACGTCCCCAGCCTTTTTATGTTTTTTTAATTTAAAATAGGGTTGGCCAGTTGGCCAGGCTGGTCCCAAATTTGCGATCCTCCTGTCTCGGCCTCCCAGAAGGCACCTGGAATGTGCCCCAACCACCACACCTGGCTACACGCAGAATTCTTGCATGATGTACTCAAGAGTCTCGGGAACTAAGAGGGAAAAACAACTCCTGGTCATTGCTTCACTTTTAGGATGGAGCATAAAAATGTGAAGTTAACCAGACTGAGCAGGACGGTCTAGATTAGTGGAACAACAGCTGCCGAAAGTAGGGAGGAGTGAAAGACACAGCTTGTTTGGGATGGGGCGTGTTCACTGGGTAAGATGGCATGAGATCCTGGAGCCTCAGCGGAGGAATCGTTTCCTCTGGCATTCTTGAGCCCTAGAAGAGCCAGCCGCTCAGCCCTGCCCCAGTGCTGTCCCCGCAGCCTCGCGCGTCCCCACCCCCGCTGCTGTTGTATGTTCAGTTCCCGGAGCTTCCTGGTGCCGTCATAATGCTCTTGACATTTATGTGCTGGAGAGAGCTGCTAAACTTGTGAGGCACAAACATCTCACTTTTGTATTTCAATGTGCTATTTAACTAGCAGTAGCCCAATTTGTAACTAGAGGGATTTACGGTCCTTTCTAGTCCTGGATTGTGGTGAGGGGGATTAGGAGCAAGAGTTTTTTTTCTCTAGGTTGTTATTTCTTTCCATTTGGAACATTTCATAAATTTGCTCATCGTTGGAGCATAGGGTCGTGCTAACCGTCTCTGTGTGCCTCCAGCTTTTCTGTGTATGCTGCAGAAGAGTTTTCTTGTGGGACCTGCTGTGATGAGAGTGGAGGGCTGTAATCACCTGAGGTGGAAATCGAAGGCCCAGGGGCCCGGAGGCTCTCATTCTGGGTGATGCAGGTTCCTGATCTTGTCTCTGCTTCATTCCTCACTCTGTGGAAATTGCTAACAAGGCCGTGGCCCTCCACTGCCCAGGCTCAGGTCTGTAGCCTAGGGAGCGTTAACCCTCAGTTCCTCCACTTGGCAAATGTGAAGGGTGGTTTTTGCTATGCAGTTTCTTTCCATGGCACACACCTACTTTTCCCCAGCCACCCACCCAGCCTGCCTACATCAGGGACCACTGCTGGGTAGGCCTGGGATAAACAGTCACGCTTTACAGTTACGTTGGAGAAACAGACAGTAACAAGTTCAGTATATACACAGAAAGGCACAGTGTCTAAGCACTACAAAGGTGGAAAGCTAGTGATGTGATGACTAATAAGTGCAACGAGAAGAGCTACTTCCGAGGATCAAGCAGTAGAAATCTAGGTGAGTAATAATAGTGGCTTGGACTAAGTAAGAACACTTTATTTTTACCAAACGAACAGGTGGAGAGAGCAAGGGAAAGTGAAGACTATTAAATTTTGAAGGGTTGAGAATACAGTTCAGGGATAGAACAGTTTAAGGCCAGTCTAGACTACAGAGCAAGCCACTGTCTCAAAAAAAGAAACAAACAAAAAGAAGGATGGAGACCCTAAATCCCTCTAGTTACTGAGAATGGAGGAGACAGGAAAGGCATGGACCTTTCTAAACATTCCGAACATGTTAAAATGGACCCCTATACATTTACATGAGGTGTCAGATAGGCAATTGTTTATGTAGGTGTTGGCAATCAGAGGAGCATTTTGAAGGTACACTTAGGAGACTTGGTGCATAAAGCCATGGGATGGCCAGGCTTGGTGGCACATGACTGTAATTCCTGCACTCCAAGGCTGAGGCAGGAGGATCTCAAGTCTGAACCCAGCCTGGGCAATGTAGAGATTTATTAGTAGAGTCCTGTTTCTTGCCCCTCCCCGAGGATGTACTCAGTGCAAAGGCCCTGGATTCTATATCCCCTCTCCCTCAAGATGAGATTTAGAGAGGAGGCTCTGGTATGAGCTTTGGTGCCCAAGATTTAGAATTCAAGTTAATAGAGTCTACACGGGGGCTCTGGGGAGCACCTAAAAAGGTTGGAAGGAAATACTGGAAGGAAGGAGAGAGTCTAGAGATGACAGTGCTGACATGGTCAGAATCAGATCAGTGGCCCTAACAAAATGATGTGGATTCCGGCCTGCTGGCCTACCTGGACACCTCTGTGAGTGCTGTCTCTGGTTACTTATAGCTCACTGGCGACACAGCCTAACATTCACTTTCCCTATATTTGGATCTACCCTAAAATGTGAGGTGTCTCCCAGTCTGATCCAGTTATATTTACTTCCTCATTGTGCTTATTCACCCAGCCAGTCATTTGTGGATTGCCTGTTACATGCCAGGCCCCAGGAGGGAAACCTAGCCCAGGTACTCAAGGAGCCCTAAGGAATTCACCATGTATCAGAGAGAAGCAATCACTGCACTAAATACATGGTTACAAATCAAGAGCACCAAGAGCCTGTCAGTGTCCTTTATTTTTTTTTTAATCTGTACCAGAGATCGAACTCACGATCGCATGCTTGCAAGGCAGGCGCTTATGCCACTGAGCTAAATCCCCAGCCCCCAGTGTCCCTTCTTTAGATGACACGTGGCACACACAGCGTCCGTCCTTCATAACATCTTCACAGTGCCCAGAGCCACACTTGGCAGAGACTTGGGGAACGCGTCTGGACTTGTTCCTGCAAAGACTCACCTGGTAACCGTGAGCAAATTCTTTGGCTCCTCTGAGGCTGTTTTCTCTTGTTGCGGATTACGTTTAAAATGTCCTCTGAGCCTGGTCTGGTGGCGCATGCCTGTAACCCCAGCACTCAGGAGGCTAAGACAGGCCCCCATGGGTTCGAAGCCAGCCTGGGCTACATAATGAGTTTAAGGCCAGTCTCAAAAAGAACCACCGAAGTAAAAGTGATATCCGCCCAAGACTCTGGGGTTTAGAAGATGACTAGGTAACTGGGGCACATGCTCTCCGCACTGGCTTGACCTCTGTGGGTGGCTGCTCACTTGCTGTTGGGAGCTGGGGCCTAGCCTGCAGCACTGCATTACTGGGGGACCTGGAAACCGGTATTATTCTCCCTTCTCTTCCAGGCTTCCAGTTACTGTGCTCAGCCCCCTCCCACCATGCCCTTTCTGCCTTGGACTAAAATGTGGGCCAATATAAACCTCTCTTCCTTTCAATTGTGGTCATCTTGGGTATTTTGTCCCAGAGATTAAAAAAAAAAAAAAAAAAGTGACTAAGACACCTCTGTAAAACAGAAGGCTGAGGGAAAGACTGAGTAATAGTTGTTTTGTTTTTTTCAACACTTACTATATGTATTTGTCACCAAAAGATGACAACGAGGTCACAAAAATGTAGCCTTACTTTAGTTCACAATGTAAGTCTATGAAAACACATATTTAATCTCTACAGTTTACAATACTTGTTTAAATTTAAAGCAGTTAAATATGTGAAACTAATAGAAAAGAATCATAATTTAGACTTTAAAAACTTGTGAAATGGAAGGGCATACATTTTGTTTTGTGGTACTGGGGAATGAACCCCAGGCCTTTGCACTGAGCTACAGCTCCTCTTTTTTAGTTTTATTTTGAGACAGGGTTTTGCTACATTGCTCAGGCTGGCCTCAAACTTGTGATCCTCCTGCCTCAGCCTCCTGGGTTAGCAGGGATTACAGGTGAGCATCATTGTACTCAGTGGTAAATCAGAAATTCTTGATTAGTTTGTAAGACTGCCAAGGACAGCTTGGATATCATCAACACCCTGTCCTTCCTTGTCTTGGGAAGATTTTTGTGGGGCCTGTGGCTAGGTGGGTTTCAAACCAGTATAGAACCTGAGACTTGTTCTCCTGCTAAGACAGGGTCAGACTCAAAATGACAGGCAATTTCTTAAAGATCTAAAAGGCTGCAGGAACGAGTTATGAGTTCTGCAGTATTTATGGGGTGAAAGAAAAAAGCAGAAACAGCAGCCAGTGCATAGCCTTGGTGTTTTATTGGATCTGGTATATTTCGTATTTTACAAAATATACAGAGGAGCCAAAAATGCTAAGCAGTCAACAGTGCCTGACTCAATGGGGCTCCCTGGGACCCTTCCCCTCATTCTGGCTGAATGAACAAGCAAGTATATTAAGGGGTAGCAGCATGGCAGGGGTGCTGATGGGAACTGGGTCTTGTGGTCCCTGCCCTCTTGGCGTGCCTGGTGGTGTCTCTGGATAGACTAGAGGAAGAATAGACCCTAGGGAACTAAGGAGGCTGTGCATGGGGTGGGGAAAGCCTTGGTTGATCAAAGATTGCCCCCCATCATGACACTATGGCCTGCCCCCCTCTTCCCTCTCCTAAGGCATCCACTGGGAAGGTGGACAGGACTCAAGTCCCAGCTCACTCTCGCCTTCAGTGAAAACCCAAGTCATTGCCCTCAAAATGGAATAAGCAGGGAAAGTGGGCTGGAACTCTGTTAGCCAACAACCAACGTACTCCCGCCCGCACTCCCCTGCCAAGGTCACCTCCATACAAAGGAGGGAGAGGAAGACATTTCAGGGGTGAGCCAGGTAGCTGGATCCCAGGGTCTCCTAGAGTACAGAAAATTTCTAGGACATTTTTAAGGAGATGAGGCCTTCTGAAATATTTAGAAACATAGTCTAATGGCATGGGTAGCATACTGTGGAATTTGGGAGCCCCAGCCCAGCCTGCCTGAACTTTCACCTGTTGCCCAAGTCTTGTGTTCCCGACTCCAGCCAACTTGCAGGACATAACCACTGGCTCAGGCCCAAGATTTTGCACTCTGCACTCCTGTCTCCCTTACATAGGCTGGGCTGAAAGGTGAGCTAGTCCTGAAGATGGAAGCTCACTCTCTGAGAATGGAGTCTGAAACCAGGGATGGGGGAAGCACCATAGCAGGAGACATTCTGTCTGGTGTTGTGGTTTCTGAAGTGGGGCTGGAAGGTAGGCAACCACTCAGTTCCCACAGCAGGGCCCCCTTCACGCTGGGTGTCAAGAGCAAGGGAGAGGGCTACTGGGAGTTGGGCACACCCACCAGATGCACTTTGCCCACTCGCTGGGCCCTGCAGCTCCAGGGATCTTGGATCCCTACAGCCCCACGGGGAGGGCTAGGATGAGGACAGACCTGGGAAGAGAAGGGTGCGGTCTGTCTGGGTTAGAGATGGAGCACAGACCCCCCTCTCCAGGTGGGCTAGATGACGTTGTCAAAGAGCTGCATGGATCGCATGATGTTCTCATCCTGTGGCCATCATTTAAGGAAGGCAAATTGGAGAGCAAGGGGGAAAAAAGAGCTTTTCAGAGGCAGGAAGGGTGCTGAATCAGAGATCTGGACATTCAGGGGCAGGACGGAGACACCCAGAGAATCCATGCTCCCGTAGTCATGATAGAGAGGCTTGGGGCAGGGGTGAGTTAGGGAAGAGGTTCTCTGCCCAAAGGAGGCTTTTCTAGCATCACTGGTTCAGGCCTGGGCTCCAGACCAAGGAAGTGCAGAGGGCGTGTACCTTTTGACAAGACTCAATGAACTCCTCAATGGTCACCACTCCATCCTTGTTTCTGTCCATCTTCTGCAAGGGTCGGCAGGAGAGAGGCAGGCAGAAGTCCGGTAAGTTCTCTGCTGTCTCCTGGCCTCCCTCCCATTACTCCAGTGCCCTCCAACCTGCCCCACACCAGGCACCTGGAAGAAACTCTCCACATGTTCTCGTGGGGCCTCTTCCCGGAGTGCGGGGTACGTATATTTACCCATCATGTCATAGATGGACTTCATGATGTCAAGCATTTCCTGTTAGGCCAAGAGAAAAGATCCTTCTTCAGAGCCTCTAGTTTCCAAACCAGAGGGCCAAGGGCAGACCCCACCCTGCGTAGTTGTCAGCCAGCCCTTTGCATCTCCCCCACCCCCTTGCTCCTCGGCTCTCCAGCTGCCCTGCACCTCCTTGGTGATACAGCCGTCCTTGTTGAGGTCGTACAGGTTGAAGGCCCAATTCAGCCTGTCATCTACTGTTCCGCGAAGAATCACTGACAAACCAGCCACAAAGTCCTAGGAAGGAAATAGCAGGGAACTGTGTGTCTTCATGTACCCATCACCCAACCCTTTCTTTGGGCACCAGGAAACAGTTCCCCAGCCCACCTCTCACGGCTCACCTCAAAACTGACCGAGCCATCATGGTTGGTGTCAAAGGCATTGAAAAGAAAGGTGGCATAGGTGCTAGAGTCTACAGGAGAACACGGGAGAAAGACTGGTTTCCAGATAAGGACAGGGCCCCTCATCCCCCACCTCCCAGCCCTCAGCCTAGAGTATCAGCTGCTCACCTCCTTGAGGAAAGAACTGGGAGTAAATCTGCTTGAAATTCTCCTCATTTACCACGCCACTGGGACACTCCTGGGGGACAGGACCAGATTGAGGGCCAAGACAGAGCTGCCCTTCCCTACCCTCCAAAGCCACCTCCTCCAAGAGAAAGGGAAACCCTTAGGCCCACAGGGGACTCACCAGTGGGCCCCATCCTCCAGCTGGAGGGTCTCTGCCACTCCTCCCTCCAGCCTCACTCCTCCAAGGGGCAGGGGAAGGCGAGGCCCACCTGGCCTCCCCACACTGGCCCTTGCCCCGTTTGGCAGCAGCATCCACTCACGTTCTTGAAGCCCCGATACAGGACCTGCAGCTCCTTGCGCGTAAACTTGGTTTGCTCCTGCAGCTGTTCCAGGCCCTCGGGCCGGTGACACACGGTGGACAGTTCAAACTCATCCTCCACGCTGTCTGCGGGGAGCGGTGGGGACAGCCTCGCCTCAGGCCTGGCCCCTGCCACCACTCTTCACAGTCACCGGCCCTTTCACCCTCCTCCCTGTCCCAGCTCCGACGACATCCAGGCAAGGAGAGAAGATGCTGTCAGCTTCCAAATCTACGGCCAACCAGGCCGCGCCCCAGAGCGAGGCGTCCGCCACAGCCCTCACCCCGGGGCCTCGAAGCCTGCTCGGAGAGGGACACCCCTGCAGCGCCTTCCCCCCAAAAGGGCTGGGGCGAGGGGTCCGCGAGCTGCAAGGAGAGCCAGCCGCACCCCTCCCCCGCACCACCCTCCCCCCCAGCCGCACCCCACCCACCCACCCCGCCAGCCGCACCCCACCCACCCACCCCGCCAG
>PVLA01011907.1:0-48803 GCA_004027455.1 Hydrochoerus hydrochaeris | reverse complement strand
GGATCCCCCCAGACTCGGTGTCTGTGCCTTCTGCAGGTCAAGTGTCCAAGCGCGCGCGTGTGCCGCGGGAGCCGAGGGCGGGGGCAGTAAGAGGCAAAGAGTCCGAGACGGGAAAAAAAAGGCGCGGGGGACGGGAGGAGGCGGGGGGAGGGGGGAGGGGGAGGGGGGAGGGGGCGGGAGGAGGTGGGGCGCGGGCGCGGGCGCGGGCGCGGGGACGGCGCGGCCTCGCGCTCCCGCCCGGCTCCCGCGCACACCCGGCGCTCACACACGCGCGCACCTGCACGCGGCCGCCCGCGTCCAGGCCACGCCGGCGCCGGCAGCGAGCGAGGCTGGGAGCCGGGTGCAAGCGGAGCCCCGCGCCCGCGCCCGCGCCCCCAACCCGGCTCCTCTCTCCGCCTTGGCGCCCGCAGCGGCGCCCCCCGGCGATGGTCAACGACCGCTGGAAGACCATGGGCAGCGCGTCCCAACTTGAGGACCGGCCGCGCGACCAGCCGCAGGTACAGCGGAGCGGGTCGGAGCGGGGACGCCGGGTCCGGGTCCGGGTCCGGGTCGGGGTCCGTGCGGGGCGCGCGGGGGCTGGAGTTGTCCGGGGCGCGCGCCCAGGGCCGGCCGAACTCGGGTGGGGGCGGCGCCCCCGCGGGAGCCCCGCGCTACAGCCAGGTCCCCCCCCAACCCAGGACCCTGCAGAGACCCCTGCACGCTCGCGAGTGCGGGGCTGGGGGGAGGGGGACCCACCGTGCGCCCCGTCCGCCCTCCGGTTTGCTGTGTGCGTTCCCTCGCCCGGTCTCCATGTGCTGCCTCCAGCGCGGGCATCTAAGTCCCCACTCTCAAGGCCACTCGGTGCCAGGCACCGGGCATAGCAACCTGGGCTTCAGGACCCGAACCTGCCGCCCTCCCCGGGGTCTCCTGCTCTTCTCCCCGCCCTGGAGGACCCTGTGTGCAGTAGATAAGAACAGGCTCATCTCCTGCCAGGAGGCTGGAGTGCGACTCTCAGACTTTGAGACAAGGGACACGGGGCTCAGAGAGGGCCAGCTCCAGCCTGAAGCCACTCAGCGCCCTGGGATTTGAGCCCCTGGCTGTGTGCTGTGGGCCGGTGGCTCCTTCTCCCTTCCTGCTGCCTCTGCGCAGTGGCCGGTCAGTGGCCTGTGGGGTGCCCGCAGCTCCTCCCTGCCAAGGGGCGAGGGCAGAGCACTGGGCAGCGCCAGGGCTGGAGTCTGGCAAGAGCGGAGGCAGAGACAGAGGCACAGCCCGGGGGCTGCCCCAGGCCTGGGCGCAGAGGGACCGGATGGGCGGCAGAGGAGGAGGCTGCTCACCAAGGAGAGGAGATAATCGGGCTGTTGGTTTTAAATTTTAAATTTCTCCCAGACAGATGTCATTGGGGAAGGAACAGTTGAGTGTGCAGCCGCTGCGGGGGGCGGCAGGGGCGGCCTCGGCGGAGCTGCCACCGGATCCTCCGGCCTCCTCCTCTGGAGTGAGCCAGCGTGGCTGGGTCCCGGGCAGGCTCTCGAGCTGCGATGCCCACGTCACAGACCAGGGGCCGGAGAGGGCGTGGAGCTCGCCATGTCGCACAGGGTGGAGGGAATGGGAATCCGAATCCAGTCACCGGCCTCAACTGGGGTCTGTGCCCCTGGGAGATCCCACCTTGGGACGCCACCAAGCAGATATAGAGTCTGACCTCCGCCACCTCCTCAGCAAGCACTGTGACAACTGCAGGACTCAGCCCAGGCCTGGCCCTGGCCATGCGGCCTCCCCCACTTGTCATTTACCCACCCTGGGCTCACCCCACTTCCAGGATCTGCGCTGCCCACACATATCCAGCCGCCTGTACCCCTCCTCCTCCAGGGACACCTGGTGTGCTCTTTAACACCCAGCTCAGGCAGGGTGTGACCATCTCAGCACTCGGGAGGCTGAAGCAGGAGGCTCTCCACGAGTGTGAGGCCAACCTGGGCTACACAGAGAGACCCTGTCTCAAAATCAGTAAATTAATTAAGTTAAAATAAAGTAAATTATAAAGGGACTGGGGTACAGCTCATTGAAAGAGGACTCATCTAGAGGGGCCTAGCTTCAATTCCCAATGCGACAAAAGAGAAAAGTCAACTCACAGAGGCCGCCTCCTCCAGGAAGCCTTCCCCGATGCCCAGTGTCCATGTGTCTAAAACCTGGCCCTTCTGCACCTTTCTCTCACTGCCGTGGGCCGCAGCCCCAAGTCCGTCCTCCCAAGGCCCCCTCGGGACATGCACCCCTTCCAGCCCCTCCTCTGCCTCAGGCCCCCCCAGCCCCAATTTGCTGCACTGGGCAGCTGGAAGCTTCTGCAGGAGGAGCCTCGCAGGGAACCGGGCCAGCAAGGGCCCGAGGCTTCTCCTGTGGCCTCGAAGTGTCCAGGGCCAGGCAGCAGCCATCTGGCTGGAGTCTGCTGGTCCCTGGGGCTGTGTGAGACACCGCCTTCCTCCCGGTGGGGATGCAGCTGGGCAGGCTGCAGACAGAGGCCAGGCCTCGTGTCCCCTGGGCAGCCCTCCCTCTGGCCACCCTTCTCCCCTGCTGACGGGCGGGCTGTGTGTCCCTGCGAAGGTTCCTCTTGCTCTCTGGGCCCGGCCTCCCCAGCAGGAGCGCGGGAACGGCCACCCCTGCCTCCTCCCCTTCCCGGGGCTGCCGAAGGCTCCGGTGTGTTCCGTGGGAATTAACAGTACTCGAGGGTCAACACCACCTCGGTCCCACTGTGTCCCAGCCCTCTCTGCCCTTGGCCCTCACAGCTGGGTGACCTTGGACAAGCTGCCAACTTGGACTTTGTTGGTGTATCCTGTGTCCCCCCACCCAAGAAGGACGGAAAGGGACCGTCGTTGGCACAGGGTGAAGCAGTGGACGGTGTTTGCCGGAAGTCGGAGGTGCTAGGAAGGCAGGAGCTAGAAATAGACCCAGGTCTTTGCGTCCTGGACTGTGGGCACCAGTCACCCCGAAGCTATCTGGGGGCGGGGCAGAGCTTGCCTGGAGAGTCCCCAGGGCTCCCTGCAGCAAGGTCTGCCCAGCACTCGGGCTCTCTAGACGGTTCCAGTGGCGTGGGGATGTCCGTCTCCCGTATGTCCAACCCCCGAGGCTCGTCACTCGCTTCACTCATTAGGTGGCTCTTTACTGAGACCTGCCCCTGCTGGCGGGCGGCGAGCTTGGGGTACCCAGGGACAAACCCACAGTCTGGTGTCACCCCAAGCTTCGACAGATGCCACACGAAGCTGTGGTCCTTCTCCTTGGTCCTGGGGTTTAGAGCAAAGTGGCTGCATGAGGGCGGGGGGAGGGTAAAATGTAGGACTTGGGGGCACTGGGGTCCCCCTCCTCCTGCTGGTCGGAGCCCCTGCTTTACTGAGGGTCCTGGGAGGGACCTGTGTGTGTCAGCCGCATATTCAGCCTGGCAGAGCCGAGCTTCAGGGGAGCTGGGAGCCGCGGGAGGGCAGCACAGCCACACGTCCCCCGCATGTACCAGGCCCTCTGAGGCTCCTGATGCCCCCAGCCTGGGCTCCTCTGACTGCGGCCAGCAGGACAGTGGCTCTGACCTCACAGAAGATGCCTGCCGTCCTTCGGAGGCTTGGGGACCCTGGAATCGGGGTGGAGGTGTAGCCGTCACCCACAGGCTGAGCTCAGTCTCTTGGGAGCAGCCGTGGGCTCATGGGGCACAGGAAGGGGACCCCAGGGGCTCGGAGCTGGGCGGGGGCTGTGCTCACCCTCCCGCACACCTGCCGTCCTCGGGGGCTCAGGCAGGGACGGGGCCTTTCCGGCCCGGCCCGGGGATGCCCTGCCCTGATGCTGGGGGGCTCTGTGCAGAGTGGGGTGTGCGCCCCGCTCCGCCGCACCACAGGCTGGCCGTGAGCCCCAGCCCCGGCCCCGAGGGTGCCCTGTGCCGCCGCTGTCGCCCCCATTACCGGCGATTTCTTTGCGAGGCACGTAAGCTGCAGCCATGACAGCGAGGCCGATCTCGGAAGACTCATTCTCCTCTGCGAGTGCCCCGCTAAGGCTCCAGCTTCTGGCGCCCCCCTGCTTCTGGGGTGACCCCTGGGGTCCCCAGTCCCTCCTGCTCTGTGTCCTCTGGGGCAGGGGCTGCCCTGAGAGACTGGGGTCCGTGTTACCAAGGAGGCGGCCACCTGGGTAGAACCGGCTGGGGACCTTAGTGCCGCAGTCTGAGGACGCAGCTCCAAGTTGCTCGGGGCGAGGTGACTCCGTGGGATCCGAGTGGGTGTGATGGGGCAGACTTGCGGACACAGAGCTTTGCCTATCAGGGGACAGCTCAGCCGGCAGGCCTGGTGTCCCTGTGATCCCAGGCTGCCCAGCGCTGGTTTCTCCCACCGCCTCTGCTGCCTGTCCCCAGGGTGACGCTGGGCTGTCTTTGCTCTCTGAGCCTCAGTTTTCCCATCTGCAAAATGGGCTCAACTGTAGCACCAACCCCGGGGGGAGGTGCTTTGGAGGTAGGAGCACAACCTTGGCCCAAGGGACTGTGACAGTAATCACCGTCAGCAGTGGGTGGCTGCTTTTGATGGCCTGGAGTCATCCTTACTCTGTGAGGTGGCCCTGCCTTGGGCTCAGCAAGGAGGTCCCTCCCGTCCACTCTCTCCTGGCCATGGACACGTCCACTGCTCTTCTGTCTGTCCTTCTGCCTGCTTGGGCCTCAGCCAGCCACGGGGACTGGGTGGTGCCAGGCACCCTGTATGGGGAGGGGTTCCTGGTCCGTGGTTCCCCAGCCCTGAAATCTCAAAGGATTTGGGTCCCCAAAGAACTGGAGATGTAAGCCTGGTACCCCAGCTTCCTGGAGCAGGGATTCAACCTTCCTTGATCCCTGCTGGGCGGCCGAGCTGGCTCCTGGGGGCCCCAAGTGTGCGATGACAGAAGGGAGAGGGGAAGGGATGGAGTCACAGGCCAGGGCGGTCCTGACGAGCGCCATTGCGGCCAAGCAGGGCGGCTCTGTACCCGGGGCTGCAGGGAGGTGACCCTGAAGCCGTGGGAGGTGGGTGCTCCGGGAGAGCACGGCCTCGCACTTCCCAAGCAGGTGCAGCACCACTGAGCGATACCCCAGCCCCCAGCAGGGATCTTTAGGGTCACCCGCCATCCCGGGCACCAGTTCCAGGGTGCCAGCACCAGGTGGGGGCGGTGGAGGAAGCAGTCAAGAAAGGCTTCCCGGAGGAGGTGCCGCCGGCCAGGGCCTGCAGGAGGGGGCGGCAGGAGGGGGCTGGGCCTGGGAGGAGGAAAGCAGGCACTGGAGCCCAGCTGGAGGACACGGTCAGGACAGGAGGGTCCTGGCCAGGGCCTGGGCCACACGGGGCACTGTTCGAGGAGGCATACGGCTGTAGGGACAGAAAAGAGACCTGCCACCCTCACGGCCAGAGCAAAGCAGGACCCTCGCGCAGGGTCTGCTAGTGGCCCACACTCACCCGCCCTCTGTCAGGGCCACCCGTAGCTTCGCCCTCGCAGGGCTGTCTGCTCTGCAAAGCCCTCTCTGTGTGCAGCGTGGGATTCCGCGCGCCACACGGCGAGAAGGCCAGAGGCCCCGCAGTGCCAGAGATGCTGTAAGGCGGCTCTGGGAGGCCGAGGCAGGAGGACTGCAGAGGACAACGCACCTGGACACTTAAAGGTTTAGTGAGACCCTGTCTCAGAAAGGAGGGTGCTTTAAAAAAAAAGAGAGAGAGAGGCTGGGGATGTAGCTCCGCAGTGAGTTGCCCAGGTTGAGTTCCGGACATGGGGCGCTTAGAAGTGACACCCGCTGGGGGCTCCTCCCGTGATAAACGCTGCTAATATGGAGGTGCTGGGTGCAGGCGCCTGGGACAGGGCGAACCTGGACCCTTCCCCTCCCCTCCCCCGCCCTCCCTCCGGTCCGTCCCCACACAGTCACGGGGACGCGGGCTCATCGGTGCCCCCAGTTACACCAGGGAGACGGAGGCTCAGAGGGGCGAGGCCCTCGCTGGAGGCGACCAGAGCCCTGGTCTGGAGGCCACAGGGTGTGATTTTGCTTTTCCGATGCTAGGGACGGAGCCAGGGCCTCGTGCGTGCAAGTGCCCACCCCTGAGCCCCACTCCTGGCTCTTTTGAGAGAGGGTCTCCCTGCCCAGGCTGGTCTAGAACTTGAGGTTCTCAGGGGCTTTAGGAGCGCACCACTGCGCCTGCCCCTGAGTGGGAATCTCTACCCCAGCCGCCCGCCGAGGGTGGGAGGGGTCCCCCGGCTGCACCTCGCAGGGCTGAGGACAGTGCAGAGGTGACTCCCTCTCCTTTGGCCCTTGCCTCGGTTTCTCTTTTGTGTCCTTTTCGTCTCCTCCGCACCTGCCCCTGTCCCCCAGGTCTCCCCCTGCCCGGCCTTCCCCCCTCAGTCACTAACGCTCACCCTTTTCTCTTCTGTCTGTCTGTCTGTCTGTCCGTCCCGACCGTGCGTCCCCGGCTCCCAGCAGCGGCCCAGCTGCCGCTACGCCCTCTGCACAGTGCTGCTGTCCCTGGCCGTGCTGCTGGCCGTGGCGGTCACCAGCGCCATCCTCTTCCTGAACCACGTCCATGTGCGGGGCACAGTGCCCCCACCCGTCGTGAGCGCAGGGCCAGCAGGGGCCAACAGCGCCCTGGTCACCGTGGAGAGGGCCGACGGCTCCCACCTCAGCATCCTGATTGACCCACGCTGCCCCGACCTCGCCGGCGGCTTTGCGCGCCTGGAGGGGGCCCAGGCCTCTGTGCTGCGGGCGCTGGCCGAGCACCGGGCCCAGCCGCCCCCCGACGGCACCCAGGCGCAGGAGCTGCTGGACACCATGGCCGACCAGCTGGCCCGGCTGCTGGCCCGGGCCTCGGAGCTCCAGGCCGAGTGTGCTGGGCTGCGCAAGGCCCATGGCGCTGTGGGGCAGGGGCTCAGCGCCCTGCAGAGCGAGCAGGGCCGCCTCATCCAGGTGAGGCCAGAGCCTGGGCCGGGGCGGGGTAGAGCTGTGGTCACTATGCTCCCCGGGGAGCCCCCAGGCTGCCTCCCAGGGCTGCCAGCCCCGGCCGGAAGCCTGGTTCAAGCCCGGCTGCTGCCCACACCATCTCCCAGTGGTCCTGGGCCGCGTGGGGTGGGGGGCTGCTGCCCTGTCCAGTGATTCTCTGGGACCCCCAAACCCTGTGGCTGTGGGTTTGCGTCACAGGCTGGGTCCGCAGGCGCTGTCCCCCCTAGCTGGCATCCTTGGGCAGGTGGCCTTGCTCTCTGGGCTGGACCCTCTCATCTTGAAGTGACTTAGGACCTGTGGCATGGGGTGGCTGGCTGAACCCAGGGTCTAAGCAGCAGCCTCACCCTGCAGGACACAAACCGGGGCACCAGGCATGGCAAACCAAGGGGCACGGGGACCCGACTGCCCAAGGTTGTGTGTGGTCCTTGGCCTGGGTCAGAGAGAGCCAGCCTTAGCCGGCATGACCTTCCGGGGACCCAGAGGCCCTGTGGGAGCCCTGCCTGTCCCCACGCCTGTCCCAGCCCCCAGGCCCAGCTGCCTGTGGAGGGCCTCAGGTTCCGCCCAGCCTCTTGCACCCCCCACCAGATGCTCCGGGCAGCTGGGTCCCCCTCCCTGCCACCAGCCCCGCCCCTTCCTCCTGCCCCTCCCCCACGTGGAGACCCCATAATGGGCTTTGCCCTCCGCCCACGGCTGCAGCTGGGGAAGTTTCTGTCCTCGTCACCCTGTCTGTGGGTGACTGATGGGGGCGGGTGGGGGACACTTAGTGGCTTCCTGCTGCCCCTACCCCTCAGTGTCCCCAGGCCTCTGTAGCCAGCAGATGGAGACAGGGGACAGGACAGGCTCGAGTGACCCCAGTTGCCTTGCACCTCACCGGTCAGCACATATTTGAGGGCACAGACTGGGGTGGCAGGTGCCAACCCCAGGATCCTGCAGTGGGCACCTCGGGTGATCCTTTAGGACAGGATCCCCCGAGGCCTCTGGCCGAGGGTCTGAGTGGCAGAGCCAGGTCCAGCCTGGGCTCTGACTTTACCAGCTGGACCCTCAGGCAGGCAACCTCCCCTCTCTGGGCTGGACTTTCGCCTTAAAGCGTGGGTGCCTTGGGGGGGCTGCTGATTGTACAGGGCCACCGGGCCTCGGGTACCCACTATCTGCACCCCCTCCCTTCTTTTTCAGGGTCTTGCTATGTAATTCAGGTTCATCTCAAACTTGAAATCCTCCTGCCTCAGCCTCTGGGGTGTTGGGATGATGGGCATGTGCCACCACCTTTGGCTCTGCCTGCCCAACTTGGACTGACATTTAAACCCCCAGGGAACCACAGTTGACACTCCTTGGCATGGGAGTGACAGGCCCACCCCGAGCTCTGGGCAGTTTGTTACTGAGCTGGGTGCATGGTTACCCCGTACCTCGGAGGGATAGACTGAGGCCAAAGATGCTGAGGGACCTGGAAAAGCTTGGTCACACAACTGAGCTGCACCAGAAGCAGTGGCTCGGGTTCCACAGCCTCCCGAGGCTGCTGGCCGCACCCCAGCTGAGCAGCTCAGCGACCTGCTTCCGCGGGAATTCGGGGCGCCTTTATTCGGGCATCTTCCACTCTCACCCGTAACTGCTCTGAATCCAGGTTTTCCGCCCATCGCCCACGGGTGAGCAGGAGGTGCTGGGCCTGAGTCCACACCGCGTGACTTGCACGGTGGTCTATGCACCCCTGGCCCAGTGGCCGCGTGGGTCCCTCCTCGGGGCTGGCCTGCTGCTGCCCACTGTGGCCACTGCCGAGCGGCCTGGCCCTGCCCCGTCCCATCACCTGCTTGGTGGGGGGAAGCTGACAGGAGGCTGAGGGCCTCCCAGGACCAGCCGGGAATCCGATTTCACGAACCGTCCGTCTGTCCTTGTGGAGCAGTGTCTTTCCCTTCCTCCCGGGCTGTCAGCGGGTGACAGCTTCCATGTGGAAGACCTGGGGTGCTGCCGGCCTCTGGGCACCTCCCCGCCACTGGACCTGCAGCCTCCTGCAGCCTGGGTGGGGAGGCGGAGACCCTGGCCCCAGGCCCTTGAGGACAGCCTAACTGGTGGGGTGTTGGGGTGAGCACAGGATGGGGGCCCCACCCCCAAAAGACCTTATTCTCATCCTGGAGACTTTGGGAGGCTGAGGCAGGAGGATCCCAAGTTCAAGCCCAGCCTGGGCAACTTAGTGAGAATTAAGGGACTGAGGAGGGAGCTTGGGTGAAGGCCCTGTGTTCAAGACGACGGTCAAAGCGCCTCACACACACCCTGGGCCTCGCTCCTGCCTGCCAGACCTGGGCAAGCAGCCTGAGTCAGGTTCACACTCACGGACCACTTCTTCTGGGCCTCAGTTTCTCCTTCTGTAATGAGATGCAGCCCCAGGTCCCAGCTGCCCGCAGCACCGTGAGGCCCCATGAGGTGCTGAGCAGCAGACCCCAGGGTTCGCTGGGGGAGGCGGCTCGGGGTGGGGGGCTCCTTGCACCTCCCTGAGCTCTGCATCTGGGCTCTTCTTGTGCCAGGACCTCCTGCCTAGGTCATCCCCGCCCCCTGCTGTGGCCCCTTCGCTTGGGGACCAGAGGCGACAGTGGTGGGGCCGCTCTGTAGCCTGGACTTTCATGCTGTCTGTGCCCTGCCACTGTGCTCACGGTGTCTCCCCAACCCCGCGCCCCTGCCACCCTCGGCACCCCGAGGTCCCAGACCCGTGGGCTCTGTGGGGCACCGTGGTCAGGGCCACTTCCCCCTGGGGGTGGCTGGCCCTCCAGCCCCCGTGACCCCCTGAACTCCTGCGCCCACAGCTTCTCTCCGAGAGCCAGGGCCACATGGCTCACCTGGTGACCTCCGTCGGTGACATCCTGGGCGCCCTGCAGAGGGACCAGGGGCTGGGCCGGCCCCGCCTCAAGGCCGATCTCCAGCGGGCGCCTTCCAGGGGTGCCCGGCCGAGGGGCTGCGCCAACGGTGAGTGCCCGGGGCCGAGCTCCCGGTGATGCCCAGGGGCGGCAGAGCCACAGGCAGAGCCTGAAGCTGAGCTCCTGACCCTGCCTGGCATGGTGGTGTGGACAGAGGAGCCGGAGAGTCGGGGACAGCGCGGGTGGGAGGACACGGGCCTGGGTGGCGGCCGCCCCGACCCGGCTTCCTGTCCCGCCAGGCGCTCGGCCCCGAGACTGTCTGGACGTCCTCCTGAGTGGACAGCAGGATGACGGCGTCTACTCGGTCTTCCCCACGCACTACCCCGCCGGCTTCCAGGTCTACTGTGACATGCGCACCGACGGTGGCGGCTGGACGGTGAGTCTGGGCGCCTCGCTCTGTCCACCCCGTGGGGACCCGGGCCCGGAGGGGACCTCAGGCCCCAGGGGGTAGATCACAGGCAGGTACATGTCCCGTAGTTTTCCTCAAATATTAATCAGAGGACATTTAAATGACTTCTTCTGAGCCAAGCCTGGGGCATGAATGCAGACACCTGTAATGCCAGCAGCTCGGAGGCTGAGGCAGGAGGATTGCAAGCCCGAGACCCGCTTGAGCAATTGAGCAAGACCCTATTTCAAAATAAAAATATCACAAAAGCTCAGAAGCAAAGTGTTTGCCAGCGTGCGCCCGGCTCCGGACTCCACCGGTGATACTGAAGAAAAATTCATCTTTTGATTCTCTCTCTCTCTCTCTCTCTCTCTCTGTCTCTCTCTCTGTCTCCCTTCTTCTCTCCCTCTTTCCCTCCCCTCTTCTCTTACTTTGAGACTGGGTCTCACTGTGGAGCCTAGACCAGCCTCAGCCTCTTGCCTCAGCCTCCTGCCTCAGCCTCCTGCCTGAGTGTGGTAGTCACAGGCTTGCACCACCACCCCCAGATATTTTGATTGTTTCTTTCCAAAGTCGAAACCATTGCTGGCTGGTGTGCCCTCCACAGCAGGTGACAGGCGGGGACCATCCTGCAGCCGCGGCTGGGGGACCCCTTTCCGGAGCTGGCAGCAGCTGGCAAGATGAGCTTGGGGCTACTCTTCCCTAACTGCCAGGCTTCCACCTTTTGGGGGGTCCAGGCTGAAGGTTCCACTCTAGCTGGGCACTGCCAGCCATGAATGATGGTCGTATAAGTTTTTAAAATGTGGGCCTCTTCCTTATGCAAACTGGGGTGCTGGGCTAGGTGAGCTGGGACACTTGCTGTGTTGGCCAGGTGACCTTGGACAGTGAACAACCTGTAGGACTGTCCCTGTGTGCACCACCCTGAGAACCGCTTATCACCCAGACAGCAGGCTCTTGAAGGAGTCGTGGCTTCCTATTTAGTTGAGCACCTAGTATATACCAGGTGCTAGGGAAGTACAGAGCTGGGGAAGCCCCTCTCCCAGTCCTCCCAAGGACCTGGGAGGCTGGGGAGCTCTGGGCTGGCTTCCTAGGGAAAGGAGACTTTTTTTGGCCACACTGGGGATTAAATCCAGGACCTTGGCCCTGAGCTACATCCCCAGCCCTGTTTATTTTTTTAAATTCTGATTAAGGCTCTTGCAAAGTCACTGAGTTGCTCAGGCTGCCTCCTCCTGCCTCAGCCTCCCAGAGGGCTGGAATTACAGGCTTGCACTGCTAAGAGGGGTTGAGAAGAAGACTTCTGGGTGTGTGCAGGGAAGAACAGCAGGCCCAGGCAGGGCGATCTCACAGGGCCCAGGAGTCAGGGGGCTGGGGTGCCCTCGGGGTGCTGCATTGGCTGGGACTGGGCAGGAGAAGAGACGAGGCAGAGGCGTCGGGCTCCTGGTCTGCAGGCTGAATGGGCACTGGGGAGCTACGGGGGACGCCGGGGAAAGACCCTGGCGCCCGCCCTCAGTGCCAGAGAGGAAGAGCTGACCGTGGCAGGGCCTCCCTGGGAGGGAGGGAGGGAGAGGCGAGGGGGCTGCGGGAGGACGGGGCCTGCGCCCAGAGCCGGGGTGCCGCTCGGTCCGCTCTGCCGCCCCAGGTGAGCTACTTGGGTTCTAGGCCTGGCTTTCTTCCCGCCTCACTGCCCAAGGACAGTGGCAGGGAGTGGCTGACGGGGCAGAAGGGGACATCCCTTGGGGGACAGGAACCGGCAAGGACACGGGCAGCCTCACTGTCCCCTCGGAAGTCCTCCCTTCTGTCCCCACTTCTGCCGCCCAGGCCGATTCAGGGTCTGCCGGAAGTCGGTGCTTCTAACACTGGGGCTAGTGCTGCCCGGGCCTCTGCCAAACCTCCAAAGGCAGGAGGAGGAAGGGTCGCCATGAGGACAGCTGCCCACCTTGGTGCCCGGGCTGGCCTTCCCGGACGATCTGGAAGCCCATCAGTGACCATGTGAGGCCACCGGACAGCTACACCACAGGCCAGGCCCTCACCTGCAGCCCTGCCCTCCGGGTCCCCACAGGACCAGGGAGCGCCAGGGTCCCCGGCACAGAAGCGGGGACCCGAGGCATCCAGGGTGCCTGACCTGGGGCTCAGGGCGGACTGTCCGCCTCTCAGAGGAGCCCAGCACTGGCCTTCACTGGCAGTGGATGATGAAGATGCTGGACGTGCAGGGCAAGAGTCTAACACCGATGTTGCCAGTGACCCGTAAGAGTGGGGTGTGGGCTCCCCACAACCCCGCCCCGCAGCCCAGCTTTGAAAGGAGTCAACAGGGAGGGCAGAGCCGCCAGTGGGAGGCTGATCGAAGTGGACAATCCCCCAAAGACCCCAGCGACACACACCCGCTAACCCTGCCTCTCTGCTCCCTGGGTCGGTGTCAGGGTGAGGGGCTCTCTGTCTTCTGACCCAGAGAAGCTGAGTGATGGTTTTACCTCCACAGCCCTGGGCAGTGTGTAGTGCCCGGGAATCAGAGTCAAGGCCAGGACAGGCTTCATGGGCTCCCCGGAGGTCAACCGGGACTGGGCGATGATCACTTTGACCTGGGCTGGTCCGGGCCTGGAGCACGTCGCCCCGCACCCCCAGTGCTGACTGGGAAGTGCTGGTGTGGCCAAGCCCATTAATACCCACCCGCGCTCCGTTGGAAGCAGCCCCCCTGCCCTCCCGGCACCCTGGCATCTGTTGGGACGGCCTCCTGTCACCTCGGATCTCTGGGAAGCGCGACTGTTTGGCGGCTTGGAGGCGCTGGCTGCTGCCTCCCCACTCGCTCACCACATCCACCCCCATTAGCCCCGCATCCAAAGCCGGAGGACAGGGCTGTGCCCAGGGACCCTGCCGGACTCTTCAGCAGAGCCTGGGGTGCTTCTCCGTGTGCGCACCAGGCCTGCACACGGCCCCGGGCCCCCTCATGCTCCCCGCCTGCCTTGAACCCCGAACCTCGGTGGAAGTAGCTGCCCCCCAGGAACCTGGCTGTTTCAAACACCAGGTGCCAACGACGCTCCAGTCACCGGGAGCCCTCGGGACTGAGGCAGACCAGCCAGCCCCGGTCTGGGGAGAGACGGAGATGGAGAAATCCAAGGCCACCAGGGCTGGGGCTGATGGGGACCCTGTCCCCAGTCAGAGGCTCCTGCCCAGTTTGGGGCCGGGCTGGTGTGGGGTTCGGGCAGGGAAAGGGCAGGGCTGTTGGTCCATGGCTCTGGGCTGCTGGCCTGGCTGGGGAAAAGGGTTTGGGCCAGGGCTGGTGGAGGAGGCAGGCAGGGTGGGGTACAAGTCCGGTGTCTCCAGGTGGGGCGAAAGCAGAGGCAGGGAGGTGCAGGAGGAAAAGGAGGAGAAGGGGGTCCCCTGCTGTCTCCCAGGCTTAACTGCCATGCTTGCATCTTTGTGAGATCACTGACAATGTCACCCTGGTCGGGTCCCCTTCAGTGTCCATGGCGGGAACCTGGCCTGGAATGGGTTCTCCTCCCAGCTGCCCCCTCCGCTCCAGTCCGCGGCACTGCCTGCTCCCCCTGCACCCGGAGACACCAGGCTCGCACCCCACTCTGCCTGGCAGCCCCAGTCTGCCAGGCATCCCCCAGTGCGGGTCACCTGGTTCAGATGTGCCTCTAATTGGCTCTGCCGTGAGAGGAAGCGCCCCCTCCCCGCACCCCCCTCCTCCACCCGAGCTCTCCAGGCGGCAGGAAAATGCAGCCCTTGCTGCTGGGAGAACTTCAAAGGAGCCTGGCGGTTCAGGGAGAGATGAAAGCTCCCAGGGGCTCCCAGCTCGCTGGGGACCTGGGTTCTTCCAGACAGAACATGCTCCCCCAACTGGGCCGCAGCTGTGGTCAGTTCCCCTCATCCTGGGGGATCAGGGCCCCGGCGACCCTGCACTCTGCCAAGTACGCGCACTGGGCATCGGGAGGGACGCCTGGAGGCCACCCATGTTAGCTATGACCAAGGTGACCGACCACCGCACCATGGGCTGTCCAGGCACGGCAAACTGGCTCTGGAGTGCTCAGATTGTTAAGTGAATGGGATCACACATGTGAGACGCCCAGCCTGGCATTTGATAAGTGGCATCTCCGAATGGTGTTTGCCAAGAGAGATGGAAGGCAGTGGCTGCCAAGCCCGGGAAACGCGGCAGGGCGCCAATCCCGGGGGACCATTTCCAGTCAAAAACAAGGAGCGGGGCCCGTTTCCTCCTGGGCTCAGCCACTGGTTCTGAAGAGGTGGGGGTGGGGGTGCTGGTTAGAGCCGTGCGCCGCCCCGGGGAGGGGGTGCAAGTCTAGCTCACCCCACCTTTGCCACAACCCTGGGCAGGGACTCACGCAGGGAAACAGACTCGGAAGGGTTCCACGCACACCCCCGGGGATTGGGGGCTTCCCAACCGTGGGGTGTCCGCCTCTCTGCCTGCCCTCCGGGCCCGCTTCTCTGCCGTTCGGAGGGAGCCGAGGACCTCCGCCAGCCCTCAGCCCTGGATCCGGGACACTGCAGCTATGAGTGCTGGGCCTCAGGGATCGGGGCAGTCAAAATTCACTGATGGGGAAACCGAGGCACAGAACAAGCAGCTTGGGAGCAGCAGGGCCCGAGTCACCGTCCTGGTGCCGTGAGCCCAGACGTTTGTGGAGCCCCGTTGTAATGCTTGCTTTGCAGGCGAGAAACTGGAAATGTCACCTGGCCTTGGGGGCCGCTGGGTGACAGCCAGGTGCTTCTTGAGACAGAGCTAGGTGGAGGCTCAGTGTCCACTCCGGCCGGGCCTTGGGTCCCCTCACCATGTTCAGCCTTGGGATTATGCGCGGTCTCGCCCTCCGCTGCCTGGGGCTCAGACTCTGCAGCTGCCGCCCACCTTGCCTAAGTCTCTCCGTCTGCCAAACGGGCACAGCTCTCTCCCTGCAGGGCTGTGGCAGCAGGGTGCTGGCCTGGCACTGGGGGTGACCTCAGAACCGGCTTGGGTGCTCAGGACCCCGTGATCCCAGGCAGGTGGGACCAGCTGGGCCTGCCAGGGTGACCTGGCAGGGCCTGGCCCGGGGCACACGGAAAGCACAGAGCATCTCTGGCTTGTCCTGCAGCCCTGGTGGACACAGCCAGGGCAGCCAGCACCCAGGGTGCAGCAGTCCTTCCTGCAGGACCACGTGGGCCGCGCTCCCTTGGCAGAGCCCCTGGCAGCACTTCCGAGGCCCGGGGGGGGGGCGGCTTCTGAGACTCAGCACCGGGAAAACACGCTCCGTCTGTCTGCCCACGCGTGGCCGAGGCCCAGGAGGCTTCGCAACAGCAAATGCTTCTGCAGCCAGCGTTTCCCAGCCGGAAGCCAAGGCGCTGCCAGGCGCTGGCCCCGCGCGTGGTGGCTGGGCGCGAACCCGACCCTGTTCCCGGCCCGGCTTTCCTCAGCCCTTTGGCTAAGCAGGGGTCCAAGCGGCAGGAGGAGGGCGCCGCGGTCACACGGGTCCTCTCCTCCGCGCCGCCCTCTTGCTGTCTTCCTGTCCAGCTGATCTTGATGAAGGGCTTCTCTGCTTGGTGACATCCAAATAGCCAGTGTCGCTGAAGTCCAGCCCGTCTCCAGAAATTGGAAGCCACAGCTGTTTGTCCCTGAGTCACACGAAGCATCCCGACAGCCCAGGGACCCCAGAGACCCCACCACTACCGCTGACCTGGGCAGCTGCAGCACTTGGCACGTGTCAGGCTGTGTGGACACTGGGCGTTTGAGCGGGTGATACGGACACCTGGGCCGGGGGCAGTGAGAGGCCGTGACCCGTCGCCAGGTGGCAGAACTGCCCTTGGAGATGGAGGTGATGTCTTCAATAAGACGGGGCAGAATCGTGGACCACAGTGGGAAGCGTGGGGCCCCTGGAGTATTTCAGGGAGCCCCAGTGCGGAGAGGGACACTTGCATTTCCCCGGGTCGTGGTCAGAAGCCTGGACACTGTGTTGCGGGGCGAGCTGCCCACGGGTCCCCATTCAGCGCCGCTCAGGTTGCAGGACCCGCACTGGTGGACAGTGGCTGTGTCACGAGGGTCTCCTCAGGAATGTCACTGGCTCCATGTCAGCATCCCTTCCTGGGTGGGGACAGGGTTGCTGCCACCATTGAGCAGCACCTGGGTGGGCCGTGGAGGCCATGGGGCTGGTGGGGTGACCCTGGTGGCCAGCATCTAACCGGGAGGGCAGCGGGGCTGGGGGCTGGGCTGAGAGGTCGGATCCTGGCGCCGGCGTCCTGGGCTCTGGGCTGGAAGCTGAGGCTCCAGAGCTTTGGCCTGGACACATTCTGGAAGACTGCGTGTCCCCGCCAAGCCTTCCTGGTGCCCCACTGGGCACCTGCACCTGGCCCTCCCCACCCCAGCCCCGCGGGGTGTGGTCCCCTGGAAGGGCGGTGCTGTCCCCTCCCAGGGGGCCCTGTCTGGTGCAGACGGCTTTCTGGGGTTCATGCCCCAGCCTCCCCTTCTGCTTGGCAGCAGCAGGATGCTCAAGGGATGGCGGAAATGAGCCAGGTTCAGCCTCGCCCAGGTAGGAGGACTGAGTGGTGGCACCACAGGTAGGCAGGGGCCCGGCACCACGCCCTCCTCCAGGGCCACCCTCCAACCCTCCGGAGTTGGGCCCACAGGCAGCACTGCTCTCCTAACCCAGAACTGGGCTGCTTCCTGCTGGGCCGGAGAACCAAGAGGGCAGGATGTTGACCTCGGGCCTCCTGACTCAGTTTCCCCAGCCAACACCTGGTACTGAGACACTCTGCAGAACGTGTGCGGGAACGGAAGAGGCTCCTAGCTGTCTGGCAGGATGGTGCTCGCCTGCAGTCCCAGCATTCTGGGAGGCCGAGGCAGGAGGATCACAAACTGGAGATGATGTAGCTGCCATTTCCTGACCACCAGCTACACACTGGCTCTGAGCTCAAAGTTCCTCCTCTGATTCCATTTTACGCCGAGGGTCTTCGAGGGGGAGCAGCTTGCTATTAGCGCTCCGGAACCCCAGTGCACCTCAGCTGGGGCTCCCCGGGTAGGGCCAGCAGCCTCCAATGTCCGCCAAGGCCGGGCTCCAGCCCTCACTCCTCCTGCAGCCTGACCCCTCTCCGGGGAGCCCCGCGCTGCCCGCACGTGCTCGGGGTCCCAATCCACGGCTGTCAATACACTCCCGAGCCTCTGAGATCTCCGCACGCGCAGCCGATCGAATTTCCTTCGCCCAGGCTGGTCCCTCCTGAGGGCTTGGAATTTCAGGGCTGGGCCAACAGGGCAAGAAAAGCAAGGTGTCATCTCCCCCACCCTGGCTCCAAGACGTCACAGCTACCCAGAGGCCCGGGACCAGTGTGTCCCCAGGATATGGTGAACCTGCTCAGCGCCGGGCTCGGGCACCGACGGTTCTGAGGCCCTGGAACCGGGCTGATTAGTAAGGACAGTGGTGGCTCGTGGGCACAGCCCAGCTCTGCACAGCCGAGGTGGCCGGCAGAGGGGCGGACAGAGGTGTCAGCGCCCGCAGGCTCCTGGCTCTGCCCGCCCGGCCAGCGCGGGCCTCATTTCAAAGCAGTTTAACCGATGGGATATCAGGCCTCAAACCAGGAGTGTTTGTTATTAAAAGCACGCACAGAGGCAGCTGGCTGGCTCGTCAGTGCCCGAGTCACACCCCAGCGCGCCACAGTGGACACCCTTCCTCCCCTGAGAAGCAGCTTGGACTTGGGGCTCCCAGGTGTCCCCCATCCTGGAACTCTCTGAGATGGGACCCTGGAAGCCAAGCCTAAGCAGGGGTGGCTGTTTAGGAATTTGAGAATTACAGCTCTGGTGGTGCACGACTGTAACACCAGTATTCTGGGAGGCTGAGGCAGGAGGCTCTCATGTTTGCACTTAGCCTGAGCAGTTGAGCAATTTAGCAGGACCCTGTCTCAGAAAAAGAAACACAAGGCTAGGGATGCAGCTTAGTGCAAAGGCCCAGTATACACACACACACGCACGCATGCACACACATGCATGCACACATGCACACACAAAGCAAAACTCTACCCACAGGGTAAGTTTTTTGTTCTGTTTCATTTTTGACCTAAAGAATTGTGTCAGGGCTCTTACCTTTCTTCCTTTCTCCACACTGGGGAAACTGAGGCCCAGTGCAAGGGAGGGCCCAGTCCTACCTGTGGCTGGCAGCTGAGGTGTCCTGGAGGCCCCGAGAGTGGAGCGTGGCAGGGGGCTTCGGCTGGTCACCCAGCCCCACCCCGGCCACCTCGCTGCTCTGGGGCCAGGGCTGGGGGCTAGGGGGCCAGGCCTGCTGCTCCAGAGTGGACTGGTTGGGAGTGGGGTGAAGGAGTCCTAGGGTGGGCGGGGTCCTGGGGGCAGGTGGACGCCAGCCCTCCTCCTCCTGTCCCCGCAGGTGTTCCAGCGCCGCGAGGACGGCTCCGTGAACTTCTTCCGGGGCTGGGATGCCTACCGGGAGGGCTTCGGCAAGCTCACAGGGGAGCACTGGCTAGGTGAGAGCCCCGTCCCGCACCCCACAGCCTGCTGGGGGCTTCACTCGAGCCCCTCCCTGAGTGGAGGGCACCCCGCTTCCCTGGCCACGCACACCACAGGCCACGTGCGAAGGTGACCCAGTCAGTCATCCCGAGGGCAGGGCCATGAGGACCAGGCCAGAAGAGGCAGGGGCTGGCGCTGGCTGCCCTCGGGGTCAGTGAGCCCACCTGGAGCCCCAGAGCGCAGCAGGGCTGCTTCCCTGGCTGTACCGAGAGGGCCCGAAGTCCCTGTGAGTGCTATTGTCACTCAGCGGTCACCTGCACAGGCGTGCAGCGCCTGGGGTCTTTTGCACACCTGCTGCTCTGGCTCCAGTCTGTGCCGTAGCCGCATGGGACTCCCGAGCTCGGGGCCGTGTCACTGTGTTCAGGAGGCGGCCATGGCCTGAGGTTTGGCTGCTCTGTCGTGTGGAGATGCGACTCACACAGTGTGGTGATGGCCACGGTGGACACTTTAGTTTTCAGCTCTGCCTCTGAGTGGCGCAGCCGTCACCAATAACTGCAGAACTGGTTTTAGCTGGAAAGAAAACGGTGAATCCTGCGCCCGACCTGGCCGCCTCTGCTGGCTGTGGGCCGAATCCCTCGGGATGGTGGCTGTGCTCTAGCCCGGGTCACCACATCCTCTGCTAACCTGACCGCCCCTATCAGTGCTTATCAGCTGGGGCCCTGGGGTCTCCCCACAGACAGAGACACCCCAGGAGTGCACGTGCCCGCCGTGGACACACCCGTCCACACACCAGCAGTTGCTCCATTTACACATTTGCTGTACATGGCCCAGTGTCTCAAGCATCCTGGGGTGCCTTTCCCGGTGTGGGGAGCTGGGAGCATGGGCAGGGAGCCCTGTGGTACAGAGTCACCTCCCAAAGGGCCAAGAGCCAGGTCTGGTGCCAAGTGAGGTCCCGAGTCCCAGAGGACACCAGCGAGACTGTGAGCAGCAAAGACAGGGTGGACAGGCGAGGCCTTCACTGCCCGGAGGGCACAGGGGGTCTCTGTGCCGTCGTGACATCTAGAGGGCAGGACTTGCCCTGCCTCGGCTCAGGGCCGGAGTGGGGCCCCGAAGACGCGACACCGCTGTGAACTTGAGGCCATCTCTGCCTCGTGGACCTGCTGAGCACCCAGTGCTGCGTCTGCAGGTGTCCAGGTGGGGGCCGGCCGCCCACCCGCTCCCCACTGTGGCTCGGTGCCACATCTTAATTGAAATCTATCTGTAGCGGCCCAGGGTGCGAGGAAGCCCCCCCCCCGGTGCTGAGGAGCCCTGCTGTCCCCCCCGCCCCGGTGCCGAGGAGCCCTGCTGTCCCCCCGCCCCGGTGCCGAGGAGCCCTGCCGTCACCGGGGTGTCAGTGCCGGTGGCAGCCCAGCTCCCCGCACCCGCTGCCTCCTCACACAGGCTTTTGTCTTTTCCTATTGAGTTACGGGGGCTCTTTATACGGTAAGGTTATCGATCCTCGGGCCGATGTCCCGGGTACGTACTTACTCCCAGTCATCCGTCTTCTGGCCTTGCTGTTTCCTTAGAAGTTTTAAATTTCTGTGGAGCCCTTTCTACTGGCCTTTGTCCTCTGCTCTTCTGGCTTTTGGGCCCTGATTCCACCCCCCACCCCGGTTTGTAAACGTCTCCCTGTGTGTTTTGCTTGGCTTTTCTCCCATTAGTGTTTAAGGTTGGGCTCTTAACACCTGCAAGCTCACTGATGGACTATGTGAGGCTGGCTGGATGGGGCTGTCCTCGCCACCTCCTTGTCCCTCGGCCCCCTGTGACTCGCACTGAGTGGGGATCAGCAGAGGCTGGAGAAGCCCCGAGAGCCGAGGTAGAAGGAGTCGGGGGGAAGGTGTGTCCACTGAAGGGCAGGTGGGGACCCCGTGTCCCTGGGAAGGTGCACCCCAGCCCGGCCCAGCGTGGCTGACAGGTGCAGTGGACACTCCCGGTGGGTCCTCTGGCGCCAGCGACCTGCAGTGATGCAGGAGGGAATCGACTCCCTCTCAGCTTGTTCCCAGATCACGAGATTGGTCCTGCCAAGGTCTGGCTAAGAGCCTGGGTTGGAATCCACTGAGCAGCTCTGCTGCTGAATAGCTGTGCCACCTGGGCCAGTGCCTCAGCCTCCCTGGGCCCCTTGTCATCGTCAGGGTGATGGGATGGTGACAGCACCTGCAAACATCTGGGTGTGGGAGCAGCTGCAGGCTCCAGGCCGCACCTCTGCCAGGGAGGTCGCTCAGCAGATGAGCAGCGGCCCGGAGAGGGGCAGCGACTGACTTCCGGGGACAGGGAGGCGGGGACCCAGGAGACCCTGTGCTCCCCCATCTTCGGGCTGATGCAGGGGGCACTGTCTGGTCCCTGTAGCCGTTGTCCTCGTCTTTGCTCCTGCTGTGACTGCTCCCGTGGACCCCAGCCCTGGAAGAAAGGCCACTGTCCCAGGTTGGCAGGGGTGCGTGTGTCCCACCTTCTTGCCCTGGTGGCACACACTGGCCTCCGGGCGCTGGTGCAAGGGGGCAGAGGGGAGGCTGATGAAACGTCACCGCTGGTGCTAACCCAGGGCGTTAATTAAATGCCCTCTTCACCAGGGGCTAATCACGGAGCCAGGGGAGCCTCCAGCCTGTGACCCGGGAGAGGTGGAGGGGAGGGACAGTGGCAGGGAAGTGGGCGGGGTGTGGCTGAGGTGCAGAGCCAGGCCTGGGGACAGCAGGGGACAGCAGGATACACAGGCACTGCCTTTCCACTCTGTCTACTAGGTGTGGCTGGGTCAGGAGACACAGGGGGACAGGTGGCTGGGACCCAGGGTCATAAGCCCTTGCAGGGTGTTGGGGTTGTCACAGGAGGCGGCAACCCTGAAGGTGACTGGGCGAGGAGCAGGGACAGGTGTCCCAGCAGTGTAGAGACCTGGCTGGGAAGTGGGTACCAGGTCCAGTGCCTGACTCCCTGCTCCTTCCCTGACACCCCAATCTTCTTACCGCCAGCTCAAACCCCAGCATTTGGAAAGCATGGCCCAAGCTAGAGAGCAAAAGCAAACTGGAACCCCGTCAGCCTCCGGCTTCCTGCCCAACACAGACCTGCAGGGAGGAGGCGGCCCGGGTGGGCAGCACACTTGGTCGCTGTGGCCAGAACCAAGATCTCAGCTCCCATTTGCCCGCCGTCCTCTCTGGGGGTCCCCGCCCCCCCCCACTTCTCCCAACCTCCTCTCCCTGCTCCAGGGCTCAAGAGGATCCACGCGCTGACCACGCAGGCCGCCTACGAGCTGCATGTGGACCTTGAGGACTTCGACAACGGCACGGCCTTCGCCCGCTACGGGAGCTTCGGGGTGGGCTTGTTCTCGGTGGACCCCGAGGAGGACGGGTACCCGCTCACCGTGGCGGAGTACTCGGGCACCGCAGGTAGGGAGACCGGGCTGGGTGGGGTAGGGTGGGGTCCTCCCAGGACGAGTCCTGTGGCCCCGGGGTCAGGATGGTCCCCACCTCCAGTCCCATTTGTCCCCACCCTGCCACTCAAAGCCAGCACAGCCAGGATCCTGCGCCCAGCTTGCAGATGAGGAAACAGAGCCGGAAGTGGGGAGTCGGCAACGCAGGGGGGAGGAGAAGGGGAGAGAAAAGGGGGAGGGGAGGGGGAGAGAGGGGTAGGGGAGGCACCGGGACCCAGCTGACCCCGCAGTGGCCGCAGGGATCCGCCCGTGGGGAGCAGGCCCCGCGCTCAGGGCCCTCTGCGCCCGCACCCGGCAGGCGACTCCCTCCTGAAGCACAGCGGCATGAGGTTCACCACCAAGGACCGCGACAGCGACCACTCGGACAACAACTGCGCCGCCTTCTACCGCGGCGCCTGGTGGTACCGCAACTGCCACACGTCCAACCTGAACGGCCAGTACCTACGCGGCGCGCACGCCTCCTACGCCGACGGCGTCGAGTGGTCCTCCTGGACCGGCTGGCAGTACTCGCTCAAGTTCTCCGAGATGAAGATCCGGCCGGTGCGGGGGGACCGCTAGGCGGCGCCGCCGGCCCCGCTGCCCGAGGTCCCCAGCCCGTGCACCCCGCCCCCTCTCCGCGCCCGGCGGCGCCGCTGCGCCCGCCCGATCGCCTGGCCGCGCCCGGGCTCCCGTGGAAGCTCATCGGGGCTGGCGTGGCGCTGAGGCCCGACCCGGTCCCCGCTGTGCCACCCCATCCCCGGGACCCCGACTCTCCGCCGAGGACCTCAGCGCACCCCGGGGCCTGGCTGTGCCCGCACTGTCCCCTTGGCTGCTGTACCCGGGCACCACTGGGGTCCAACCCGGGTCCTGCCCGGCCCCACCTTCCTGCCGGCCCTTCTGCTCGCGCCTGGGGGCAGCGCGGAGCCTGCACGGTGGTCCGGGCTGACTCAGGCTCTCGGGCTGCTGGGCTGGGGCTGAGCTCTCCCCCTCCTTTCTCCTCCCCTCCCCCTTCTCCCCTATCTTTCCCCTCCCTCTCCCCCCATCAGCCTTCATGCCTCGGGCTCCCGAGACCTCCTGGGAGCACAGCCTAGCGAGGGGAGCAGTGAGGCCCCCCCGACGTCGGTCAGGGCCTGCTTGTCTGCAGGTGCTGCCCCCTGCCGGCGACCGTAGGCACTGCTCCTTCGGTCCAACCTTGCTAAACACGGGCAAGGCAGAGACAGGCCGCACAGCGCGCTGCAGGGACGGTCCCCGCGGAATCCTCCCAACACCCCGCCACACAGCACCCCTGACCCCCGGTGACTTGGCTGCCTGCTCGGAGCTGGTCACCCATATGTCCTTTGAGGAGGCCTGGCCAGGTGGTGGCCACACCAGGGATACCCGCCTTCGGCAGGATGGGCCGGGGAGTGGCTCCAGACTGGTGGCTGCCCTTGTGGCTCCCAGCTCGGGTCCGAGGTGGCCCACAAGCAGGTGACTCCAGCCCAGTGTGATAGGGATGGTGCCGAGCAGCTGCCCAGGGCGGGGAGGAGGTGAGGGAGAGGTACCAGCCACGCAGAAGCAAACCCGGACCAGGATGCCGGGCACATTGCTGAAGCCTGGTGACTCCCGCGGGCTGGGGTCACATCTGTGCCAGCCACCGTTCAGGGCGCCCAGCACCTTCCGCTGTGCCGGTGTGATGCTGACCGAGTTGCTGATGCCTGCGTGTGGTGGAGGCCGGGCCCTTTTGCCAGGCAGACGTCTGGAGCTCAGCCCAGTTGGAGGCGGGGCAGGGGGCCGAGGGGCAGGTGAGGGTGGCCTTAGCAGCTGAGGCCAGGTTAGTGGCCCAGCCCCTGCCCAAGAGCCCAAGGCCAGGGTTGGCACCGATAGGGGATGTGGCCCTGCCAGGCACAGGCTGGATGGGCACCAAGCCTGGTGTCCACAGAGCTCACCAGACTCTAGTCCCAGTTCGATGCGGGGTGGTGGCATCCCTGTGGCCCCGATGTTCCCACGGAGCTTCCGCTCTTTCCCTTGGGTGAGGAAAGCACGCGGTGTAGAGGAGGGGCCTCCTTTCCTTAACCCCAGTCCCATCAGGCACCACCCCACCCAGCGTGAGCAGGCTCTGTGACAGCTGGGGACCACATTCCTGGCCCCTGAATACCAGTCACATCTCTGGGACTCCTGCCAAAGGCTACCCCGCTGGTTTCCTGAGCCCTCAGCCTTCTGAGGGAACCTGGGTTTCCTCCCCGGTGGCCTTGGCGCCATTGGTCAGGAGCATGGACCATGCTGAGAGCCGATCTCCGGCTGCGTCGCCTCTACCTTGCTGTATGTCAATTGGGTTTCTAACGCCACCCTCAGGGCGGCAGTGACATTGCTGGCACCACCTCCTCCTGGCACCCGCCCTCATCCATGCAGGGGTTTGGCTGGGGCTGGAGCCCTGCTCACCCAAAAGCTTGTCTCATCTCAGGCAGAGATTTGGAGGATTAGTGAGCCAGCCAAGCAATGTGACATGAACCGCCAGCCACATCTGCGGAGCCAAGAGGACTCAGGTTCCCAGGCAGAGGAAGGAGGAGGTGGGGACAGCCAGGGCCTGCCGCCAGCCGTGGACTCTGTGCCATGGCTAGAGGAGCAGATGCTGCCAGGCCTCAATCGCTCTCACAGGGGACAGCACCTCGGGCCTCGGCTTCTCCGTCTGTCTGCAGAGAAGGGCAGAGGCCCAGCCTCTGGGACTGGGGCACGCCGGCAGAGGGGTCACAGCAGCCTCAGCATGGGGTGACTGCTGCGGCAAGGGGTCCGGGGCTGGGGAGGGGCGTGGGGTGGGACAGTCACCCGCTGGGCTGTGTGCACTTGGCATCCTGTGTGTTCCTGTCTCCAATAAAGTCTCATGGTGACCCAGCTCCAGCCTCAGTCTCCAGCCCAGCTCTGTGCCCCATGGCATGGCATGGGTGAGTCTGACACCAGGGCCAGGGGCTTCCTGCTCAAGGCCTTGGAGCTGAGATGAGGCTGGGCCTGGCCAGCAGGTGACAGGGTCTTTCCTGGCTTCTAGTTTAAGGTGACCCCCCACCCAGGCTGGGCTTCGGGGGGGCCTCAGCCTGCTCCACCTGTGCGTCTCCAGGGTGATGAACTGTCCCTGTGGTCTCGCCTGGGGCTGGGGCTCGGGGAGCTCTATCAGGAGCTAATGGTGCCTAATGGCCGTTTAGTCACAAAGCCGGTCTGTGCTTACAGGAAGGCCTGGCTTCCTTTACTAGAACGCGCGGTTCCCAGCACTTGCGCTGGGACTGGGGGGGAGGAGCGGGGCGCAGGCAAGGGGTCCTCACACCCCGAGTCTGGGTTCACAGACCCTGGCCCGGCTGTCTCCCCGCAGTGTCCTCACCCACAAAGCACCGGGCCTGCTGGCTGGGACAGCTCACACCGGGACATGGCTGGGGGACAGGGATGGGGAGGCCGGGGGTGGGACTTCTGCACCAGTCACGGACGTCGCGGAGGTGATCATGGCCACCTGCCTGTCCCTGAGGCAGTTCCCTCAGTGGCCAGTGGGATTAGAGGAGGCCCCCAGAGTGGGAAAGGACCCGCGGTGCCAGGATGACAAGGTGGCCTCCTCCCCTCCCCACTGGCTCCCCCTGGTGGCAGCCGCAGGGAACTGGGGTGGGGCGGGGCTGCACCTGCAACCACTCCTCCACTTCGGGGGCGCCGCTGATGGAGAAACTGAGGCTGAGGAAGGCATGTGACTTCCCAGATGGAGGCGGCCAGTGACCCCGCCTGGTGTGTACCTGTTCTGGGGGCTCAGTGGCTAAATGGGGCAGGGCGTGGGTCAGGCGGGTACCCAGCCCACTGCCATCCAGGCCCTCCCACACTCCGGCTTGGCTTCCACACATGAGAATTAGGACAGGAAGTGGGGTGGCTCCCGGAACTGAGCTGCCCACCGGCTCCTGCCCACACCACTTCCTGTGCCGCTCGGCCCTCACGCATGTGCCCCCAGTGCTGACCTCTGCATAGCGCCCCCCAATTGGTTGTCATCCCTGCTGTCACTTCACAGTACTTCCAGAGCTGATGGGGCCCAGATGCTGGAAGGGCCTTCAGAGCATCGGAAAGCAGTCTTTTTGGGACATGGACAGGGCCTGAGTGGGGACATTTGTCACCACATCCAACACCTGACATGGCTCTGGGCACCTCTAAGTGAGGTAGAGTGGGGCAGGTGGGGACCTGAGGCTGTGCTGCGGGGACAGGAGGGCCACACAGGGGCCATGCTGCCACTACCCCAAGATTGCCCTAACCCCAAACCTGCAGCCGACGGGTGGGGCTTCCTGAGCTGCAGGGGTGGCACTGTCACCAGCTGGGCTGCACACTCCTTCCTGGTGTCCCAGCTCCACCTCGGTCCCTAACCCATGACACACGCTCCGCTCCCCTCTGCCAAGGGAACCCGTCACTGCGGCCCCTGAGGTGGGTGTGGTCTCTCAGGGGTGTGTCAGAGGGTACAGTGCCCACGGCCCGGTGCTGGGCTGGGTGGCAGGAGAGGCAGGGCGTGCTGTGTGAGTGGCACTGGCCACTGCAGTACTGGGCCGACTGAGGCTGGCTCCCCTGTCTTCTCTTAAAGGCCGGGCTCTCCTGCCTGACTCAGCCTCCCGGGGGCTCCGCAGCAGCTGGGGTGCGGCCAGAACAGCAAAGGGGTGGGTGGTCGCTGGCTGTGCCGGCTCAAGTGTGAGTCCTGCCTGGGTGGGGGCCCCGAGTGTGCGCCGTGTGGCCGCCCACCCACCCTGCAGCCTCTCTAGGGGTGAGGCCGGCCGGACGAAGGCGCGACCGTTGAGGTATTAATGGGCCTCCACGTCCGCCCTAGGGCCCAGGGGCTTGTGCCCGCAGCTCCCAGCTAATGATGCCACCACGCTCCTCAAAGGGCAGTGTCTGCCCTCTCATCAGACCACATCCTGTTTGTGCCGAGTCCTTATTGTGCTGCCAGCACTGCCCCTTCTGTCACCACCAACGTCCCCAAAGGGATCCCAGGGTCAGGAATGCACTGCAGTCAGCCAGGGGGGGAGGGGGGACACCCAGAGCCTACATAAAGCGGGGCGCAGCCAGGAGCTTCACCTCCCAGACGAGGACCCAGGGAGCTCCGGCCGGTGCAGGCGCCTGGCCCAGTCTCCCCCTGCCCTCTGGAGTCTGTTGGTCGCAGTGAGTTTTCCCCAGCCCCAGAAGGCGCTCAGGCTTGGGCCCTGCAGGCAGAGGGTCCACAGAGCCATGGACAGGGCAGGCTAGGGATGGAAAGTAGAGGTTGTACAGCATCCTGCCCATGGTGCCAGCAGCCCGGGGGCCACCACGGCTGCTTCCTGCACGCTGGGGCCCTGTGCTCAGTGGCCAAGGTCCCCATCTCTCATCAGATTCTTGAAGGGTCCACGATCCCCTCAGGGAAGATAGGCCACTTCCTGTCCTGCATCAAGACACGACATCCTAAGGGATCCGGCAGCCACTCCAGGCGTGTTCATCCCCGAAGCTTCCTGGCCATGCACCTCCTAGGAGGACGGGGCTTGTCCCCCAGGGAGGGGCACCCCTGGCCCTGCAGTAGCCCTGCAGGATTTGGGTAGGCTGAGACGGCTGTATCATTCCGGAAGTTTTCTGGCTGGGCTCCCCCTTTTGAAATGTTTTCGAGGGAGCTGTTTTTGGAAAGAGCTCTTCTCCAGAGCCAGCTTCTCTACTCCAGCTTTGGTGGGACTCCTCAGAGGCCGAGCTGGCCTGGCTCCCCGTGGTCATTACCAACCGGGCTCCTTTGCAGGGCACGGCCACAGCGGGGGCCTGCCGGGAGCTCTAGCCCTGTTTCCGGTCCCCCAGGCTGTCACATGTGGTGCACAGGAATCACCAGCCTGCTGGGACCTGACCAGCGGGGTGACACTGTGTCAGGGACCTGCCCATGGGCCTGGCGCCAGGCAGCTGTTAGAAGCCCAAGTCTGTGTCCCTGCGTCTGGCTTCGTGGCCTGGCAGAAGCCCCGCCCTTCCTGGTAATTTCCGGCCTGGAATGTGGGAATGGTGGTGGCTATGGACAGGGTTTCCTGTGAAGGAGAAGCTGTGGTTCGGAGCCTTCCCATGTCCACTGTGCACGGGGCATTGGTCGCCTGCCACCTCCTCCTCCCTGACCACAAGTGCAGGAGCACTAACAGCTTAGCCGGACCTGCTCGTTCGGAGGCTGCCGCCTCCGGGACCTCTGAGATGATACAGCCTAAGAGTCAGTCCTACAGGGAAAGGAAAGGGGACCCCAATTCACACTGCCTCCCGCCACCGGGCTGCTCTGGTGGCTTTGGTATTGCAGGGCTAGGGGGGCAAGGCGGTCGGATCGGGAGGGCGGGAGGGCGGCAGCCAGCCTCAGTGGCACTGCCAGCTCCCAACCCCGCTGGGGAAGTGAAAGGCTGCTACTGCCCGCGTTGCCCAGAACTGGGCCCAGCTGGGCCAACGTTCGCCCTTCAGTGGTACCCAGCCCCAGAGGTCCTGCTGGCCACACACACGGCTTGTAACTTGCTGTCTCTTTCCTCTGGGCAGATGAGGGGCCGCTCCTTCCTGCCCTACCTCCTCCTGTTCCTGCCACTCAGCACTTGCTTGCCTCTGCTTGACCGAAGACAGCCCCGGGACACCGAGGGAGGCGTCGGAGCCGGGAGGAGCAGGGCCCACCTGGCCGAGGGGTGCAGCACCCACTCTGTGCAGGGCCTGTCCTGGGGGCCGGGGGCCCCGCAGCCACGGGCCCTGCTCCTTGTGGCCAGGGAGCTGCAGGCCTTGAGCGGCGGGCACACCAGCCTCCGCCTTGCGAGGCAAGAGAGCAGCGAGACCAGTGGCTTCCTGCCGGCTGAGGGCAGCGAGAAGGCCACGGGCCCCCTGGGGAACCTGGCCGAGGAGCTCACTGGATACAGCAGGAGGAAAGGTGGATTCAGCTTCCGCTTTGGCCGGGGGTGACGGCCAGGGCACCTGGAGGGGCTGCCTGCATGGACTCGCCCCACTCATCTCTGAAGGCCTCCAGGGAGACAGAGCTGACAGCAGCAGTATCACAAAGCATCAGCAGTAGCCTGTTAGGTGTGTGCTGTCTCTTGATTTGCTACTTTGCTGAAGCAAAAACAAAAGTGATAGAAAAAAAAATCTAGCTGGTGTTGAAAAAGAAGGGAGCCACTGTGTGCTGCTGAAGATGACAAAGTCACGCCATTCCTGCCTCCTGCCTAACCTGCCTGTCCCCAGAGGTCGGTGGCACAGCCAGCCCCAGGGCCGGAGCACAGGGGCCACAGCTGGGCCGTGCACATGGCCTGTCAGAGCCAGCCGCGCAGTCTGGGTAAAGGCAGGGGGAAGGCAGGCGGCAGCGTGGCGGGTTCACCCGAGTTGTGACTGTCTCCACGGGGACTTCTGCAGTGGTCAGGCAAGGCACAGCTGTGGAGGAGTGCATTGGGCGGCACACAGTGCGGATCTGACGATCAAAAACAAAAAGGATGTGAGCCAGTAAACAACTGCCTCCTTCTCCAGCCCATTAACACCAGAGCCCTCTGGCAAGAAGACTCTGCCGTGGTGCAGGGCTGTCCCCTGGGCGGCTGCCCAGCCTGACAGCAGTGGCACCCTCTGGGTAGCGAGCATGTGTCTGCTGAGCCCGGGGCTCGCAGGAGATGAGCTGGGATTTTGCTCCGGCAAGGTTGCATTTCAAATGTTCACGTATGAGTGTGTTGTGTGTATCTTTTGAAATAAAAGTTGTAGCAACTGCAAAAATCATAATAGGATGTTGGCATCTTCCCTCCAGGTCCTCTGGGCCCTGGAAACTTCCTTTTCCTGAGCTGCGAGCTCCTCTGCTTCAGGGAGAGGGAAACCGCGCTGCCTGTGCCCGCACACCTTAATTGGCAGCTGGTCAAAGGTACGGCAGACACGGCGCAGGCTGTCTCCTCCCACAGCTGACTGCTCCTTCCCGATTTCCTCACGGTGAGGAGCATTAGGGAGACGGGGGGGCTGTGCCGAGGGAGAGCGGGTGCTCAGCCCGGAGCAGCTGCAGCCCCGGGGCCAGGCCTGGTGCCTGGCAGACGCCCCTCCCATGTCAGACAGGCCGTCAGAAGCCGCTCACTCCCGGGCCGGCTGCTACTGCTGGGATGAGAACTTATATTGATGTTTCTATGGCAACATCTCCCCTCCTCCTTTTGAGCCATGACTCGCCCCTGTTCACAATTGAATAATTTTCCATTGAGCTGTCACAATTAATTGGTGGATTTTTATTAGGCTTTTAGAACCACACTGGGCCAGGCCCAGCTTGGCACCTCACAGCATTTCAACGTTTCCCATTCTGTTAGTGACTTTTGCTCCCCAGGAGCAGCTCTCAGTCCTCAGCAACCAGAAAGCCACTTCATTAAGGCGACAGAGCTGAACTGCCAAGGAGCCCCGTGGGCTGCGGAGGAGGGACGGGTGGCGAGGTGGGGGAGAGCAGTGCGAGAGAGCCCCACTGCGGCCTGGCCAGGCCCGGCCACGCAGACACGGGCACCCTCCGGCCCTGGGCAGCGCAGGCGCCGGCCTGGGAGGCACATCCTTCACCGCCCGAGGAAGAGAGGATCCAGGCTCCTCCTGCCAAGGGATGCCGCGAGCCCCTGCTGATGTGCAGGCTGTCTGGAGGGATGGTCCTAGGGACCGGTGTCACCGGTGGACAGGAGGAGGTAAGGAGGACACTGCCCGATTCCTGTGCTCCACGGCTGCCCTGGTGCTCGCTGCAGGCAGCAGGCAGCTGGGTCGAGCCTTCCCTCAGTGCTGCCACACACATACAGCAGCCGGGCACAGGCGAGACACCGAAGACCCAAGGCCAAGGCTGGGGACGCCCTGGCCAAGCTCTGTCAGTCTTAGATGCCTGCGCCTGCATGGTCACTAGTCGGGAAGACTGAAGCAGAGCCAGCTGGGCCATCCCGCTCAGCTTCACGCTCTGGGCGAACACCAGCAGGTGTCTAATTTAGCAAGATTAGATTAACCTCGATGGAGAAGGCTGAGATAAAGTGGGGGAGGGAGGCCAGCAAAAAAACCCAACAAAGCCGTTCTCCCCGTTTGCTAGGGAGGCCAGCAAAAAAACCCAACAAAGCCGTTCTCCCCGTTTGCTAGGGAGGCCAGCAAAAAAACCCCAACAAAGCCGTTCTCCCCGTTTGCTAGGGAGGCCAGCAAAAAACCCCAACAAAGCCGTTCTCCCCGTTTGCTTGTACACCGAGCTCCAGCACCCTGAGAATCAGAACGCTGAGACGCAAAGGGCGTCAGTCCGTTCAATCAGCTCCCACTGAATTTGGCTGAAGTTTCTCTTTTGCCCCTGTCCTGTTGTCCAGCCCAGGCTCGAGGCAAGGTCCTGGGCCCTGTCTCACCACCCTGGCACCCTCGATCTCTCCTTGCTGGGGAGGTTTACTCAGGTCCAGGACAGCAAAGGTAAAACAGTTTAGAAAGCATTCACGGGGTCTGATTAAAAAAAAAAAAGTGGGTGTTAAACCTTTTTAAACCATGACAGTGAAGGACGCATTCTCTACGCCGTCCCTCCTACTCTGGCACTGGAGATGGAACTCACGACCTGCGCTTGCCTGGCAGGCGCTTCTGCTGCTGAGCTAAACCCCCGGGTCTCCCTCTTCCCTGGAACACTCAGCCCCCGGCGCTTGCCACTTCAGCTCCGGTGTCCTCTCCCGTGTCTTCAGCTGTGCTGCGCTGGCTCCCTCCAGGTCCTCCCGAATCGATTCAAAACAGTTCCCTTCACGGTCATTTTGCCCTTGGGGAAGAACCGGAAGCCACCGGATGCCAGGCCTGGTGAATATGGTGGAGGAGGGCACACCACGGTATCTTCAGGAGCCTGCACTGCCGCTGGTTGGCACTCAGGGGCCCATCACCCTCATAAAGACCCAGGGAAGAGCACTCTATAGAGCTGCTGCAGAAAGAGGGCAGGACAACGGGACGAGTGTTCACAGCGGGGAAAAGCCTGCGGGGAAGCACAGCAGTCTGGCCTTTACCGTATTAGCCTGTTTAAACATTTGCCATGCATTCCGATCGCACCTCATACGTCCGTCCGTCTGCAGCAGAGACTGGACCTCCGAGAGCGCCCAGCTCCTGCCTGGCTGCTTCTGCTCCCCCTAGCCCAGCGCCCCGAGTGCTGCCCACGGCTGTTTGCTGTGCTTATCCAAGACACGGAAGAGGCTTGCTCTAGGTGGGTGCATCTAAGCGTATTTAGCCGTTTGCATGGACGGAAGACACTGCCACCTGCATTTTCCCGTATGCCTGAAATATTGAGATGCTTTAAAACAAGGCTCCTGGGGCAGCCGCCGTAGCGGGCTGGGGGAGGCACCTCACCCCGGCCGTGCTCCGGGATCCAGGACGCTGAGGGCAGACTCTGTGGCCTGCAGCACGGGACCTGTGGGCACTGGGCTGCTGGGCGGTGGCTCAGTAGGGACCCTGGGGTGAGGATGCTGCCTGAGGTTCAGTGCCCTAGGGAGCCGCATGGCCCATGCGCCCTGTACAGGTTAGGGTGGGATGCAAAGTCCCCTGGAGCTGCACTGTGGGCAAAAATGTGCACTTTCTGGAGCCGGAGTCATAGGTCCCACGACGTTTGAGGCTTTCAGGAAGGGTTAAGAACTGCTGTCCTGGGTCAGCCAGACTGAACTATGCCTCCTGAGCTCAGACGACACAGGGTGGGCTCTTACTTGGGAGCCAAGGTGACAGGTCTCTCCCACGGGAGCTGACTCACAGGTGACCTTGACGATGAATATGGAGAAGATGGGTGACAGCACACCTCCCCGGCCACTGTGTAGACTGTAAATGGTCTGCTCGACTCAGGAGGAAGCTGCCGGCTGTGGCCCAGAGCTCAAGGGCCAACAGGTCCAGCCGCTGCCCGAACACTCCTGGCATCAGGGGAAGCGCGCAGGGCAGCTGCGCCTGGGGCAGCCTGCCGGGTCGCCGTGAGCTCTGCCCAGGCTGGGGAGCAGGATGCGCCCCCCCAGGAGCTTTGAGCGCCCCTTTCCCGCCGTCTCTGGCACCTCCCACCTCGGGGGCAGCAGCGTGTTCTGCGTAAGGGCCCTCAGTCCCTGGAGCCCGGTTACCCCTGTGCCTGTCCACACCTGCACACGGAACATGAGCGAGGGGTACTCTGGGGCCCAGGCTGGGGACAGAAAGGGATTCACTCAGCTAGTGAGGACCACAGGCTGTCACCTCCCTCCCTTAGTTGGTGACACAGAGGCAGGCACTGGGGACACGGAAGGACCAGAGAGCAGTGCAGCTCACAGCATGGTCCAGGGTCACAGGGTGGCCCCGAGCACCAGGTGTGGACATCCTTGTGGCCACCCACCTTCATTCTGTCTTGTGTGCCCCAATACTGGGCTTCGGCCCCTCGAGAACCCCCAGACCACTCCCTTCTCTCCACCACCCACAGGCAACCGCTTCGGAGGAAACTGACCAGTGCAATCTGCCAGTCATTTTGTAAACACTTATTTATTTAAAAAATACTACAGAGGAGAGGTCTGGATTCAAAAACACAAAGAGTCATATACAGAAACAAAATGCGCTGGACGGGGGGAAAACTCAGGGACCATGGGCACCCCAGGGGGACATGGTGGAAAACTATTTACACGCCATGTATAAAAGAGTGAGTCTATAAAAAGAGTGTAATTACCAAAGTGTAAATGCAAAATAGAGTGGCAAGGCAGGGGACAGGAAGGACAGGGCCTGGGGACCTGGTGGGCAGGGCGGGGAGGCCTTGGCTTCATCTGCAAGGCTGCTGGGGGAATGGGGTGAGGAGGGGACGAAGTCCGGGCTTAACTGACCAGCACACACTGGGCAGGGCTGCTGCAGGCACGAGGAGGCCGGGGTGCCGCCTGTGCTCCTGCCGGCTGCCCATGCTCGGTCAGGGGACCTGGAGGCGAGGTCTCGGCCTTGGGACTGGCCCTGGGCAGCTTGGGGGAGAATGTAGCAAGTATGACACTGACCCGGGTCCCCCATGCTCGCAGTGCACCCACAGAAACATCAGGCTGCACGATGCTTGTGGGATGAAAGCGGGGGCACTCGTGCAGTTCCAAGATGTGGGCGACGTCCAGGGAGTCCGTGAGGGCAGCCTGAGGCCGCCTCTCCTGCTGTGTGCAGGGCCCGACCGTAGCTCCCACCCTGGAAGATGGTCGGGTCACAGGTACCTGTGCAGTCTCAGAAGTGCAGGGAGGGCAAGGAGCCAGGCTGGGAGCCAGGCCTGGTGACCCCCTCCCAACCCCGCCACCTCGGGAGATCGAGCTTCCTGTCCAGGGTTCCCAGCGAACATCACGAGGGCCCCAGAGGCTGGTTGGTTCTGCGCCCCGTGCTCCCCTCAAACCACTGGCATCCTCCCTGCAAGGAGACGGCAAGAGCCAGTCCGGGGTGGCAGCAGTGGTCACAGCGTGCAGAGATGGGCGGGGGCACTGGTGGACATGGCCTTCCGGGGAAGGGCTCCCCCACGGTGTCTTCAGTGTGACAGGTGCAGGGACAGTGAGCTTGGCTCCCCGGGATGGAGGTATGACGCAGAAGGCACAGCCGGAGGAGGGGCTCCAGACAGGAGTGTGACGGAGACAGTCCCCATCGGCTGGCCCCAGAACTCGCTGTCCACGGTGCCTGGTGGGCCCCAGCCAGCCAAGCACAGTCTGAAGAGCAGGGACCCCAGACGCAAGGCGAGGGCGGTGTAGCCGAGGGGGCCGGGCTGAGGGGGAGGCAGCCATGCGCAATGTAGGTAGTAGGGCTGATCTTGGCCGTGCTGCCCTGGGCAGAGCGCCTGGGCTGGGGCGCCAGGCTCGAGGTCCTTGGTCAGCCACCGTCACAGGCATGGGCGGGCCCTGGCGGGCCACAGGCAGCTCCAACTGGGCGTCCTGGCTTCTGCTACCTCTGGACAATGTCGCTGATCTCCTTCACGGAGCTCAGCAGCTTGCTGAAGTCCTGAGTGGCCGCGGGGCCGCTGCCCGCAGTGGCTGGGCAGATCTGCAGCTCCCGGAGGTTGTTCTCCAGTTTGTTGATAGCCTCCCGGAAGGCGAACTTGTTCCTCATCTGCTGGATGGAGTCCACGTAGCTCACGCAGAATGTGTAGAGGTTCTTGCCGGCCTCCAGCACGGCGCTGTGGCTGGCCATCTGCTCCGAGTTGCGGGACACGGCGAGGCACAGCGCCTCTGTGCTGTCCAGGACCACGCCCTTCGTGATGGCCCCGCTGGCGAGGCGCTCGGGGGGCTGGCGGGTCTTGCGGAGTGACACGCGGGTGGATATGAGGGGAACAAAGGCGGTGGAGGACGGCGGGTCCCCTGCCAGGCTCGAGGGCGCTGCTGGCAGCAGCGAGGGTGCGGGCGCCGGGCTGGTGGGCGTCCCCGGTGCCTTGGTGGCAGACTGTGGCTTGGGCCCGGACGGGAGCACCGGCTTCTTGAGCCCCTCCCCGAGCTGGCTGGGCCTGGCGGCCTCACTGCTTGGGGCCTCCGAGGCCAGAGCCGAGGATTTTGTCTTTGCGCTGGCCTCGCCCGAGGCCTCCGGGCCGAGGCTCTGCGCGGCCTTTCCAGCCTTCCCCACGGAGGCGGGGGGCGGCGGGGGCGCAGGCTTGAGCTTGGACAGCCGCCCCCTGTCCCTGCCGGGGGACTCGGAGGTGTGCTTGTGCCGCCTCACCCTGGACTCCTCGGTGGGGCCTTTGCCGGGGGCCCCAGGGGCGCCTGCTCCTGCCCTGCTGGGGAGGGGCCCCAGCTCGGTGGCTGGCGGGCTCCCTAAGGCACTGCCCTTGCTGGGCTCTTCCTTGTGGGAGAGGCCAGTGGAGGGGGCCATGACCACCTGCCGGCGGAGGAGCTTGGGGGTCACGCTGGGGGGGCTGGAGCCCGGGCTGGACTCTGGGGCGTCCTTGAAGACCTCGTCGGCGGTCTCCTCGCCCTTCTTCAGCAGCCGGGGCGGGGGTGTCACGGTGCCCCTGGCCGCCTGCTCGGGCCGGTGCTCGCTGACGCGCTTCCGAGGCAGGGCCGGCTTCTCGCTTTTGTGGCCCCCAAAGGTGGACGAGTCGAACTGCCGCCCAGTGGACTGCAGGTCCCGTGGCAGTGTCACAGACCTCCACTCGGTGTCCTTGGCGCCGTGTGGCACACAGGAGGCCGAGCAAGACCGTAGGAAGCGTTTGCTGGTGCTGCCACCGCCCTCCTCGTCACCGGCCGCCAGGCGGCTGCTGGTCAGTGTGCTGGACTTCTTCCACAGGTGAGGGGAACGGAAGCCTGCGCCCCCCAACTCCCGGAAGGCCCCGTTGGGGACACCGGCTCCGTTGCTGGGCTTGGGCGCCTTAGCGGGCTCTGAGGTGTCGGGGGTGGCAAGCGCAGGCGCCCCACTGGGCTCCCGGCCGTCCTCCTCCCCTGGCCCCCGGCCCCCAGGCTGGCCGTCCATCTCCCGGAAGGAGCTGCTGCGCTTGGGTGGGGTCGGGGCCATCTTCTTCTTCTTCTTGATCAAGGCGCTGAACAGCTTGGTCTTCTTGTCTTTGGGGAGGAGGCGTTCGTCCTCATTCAGGCCGCCATCGGGGGTGCCCCGCTCTTTTCGGGGGAGCAGTGGAGACACAGCAGGCTCGTGGTCCAGGGGATCTGAAACACAGCGGGCAGAGATGAACAGGGCAGGCCCAAGCTCCGGACAGAGGGCCACAGTGATGCCAGCTGAGCCACCGCTGCATGCACGGCCGAGGCCGTCCCTGGCTCTGCCCTCCCTGCAGCAGGGCCACTGTGACAACCCTGTCCCTGCCACGCTCTCGGCATGCCCACTTGGGGTCCCTGTGCTGGGAAGCACAGTGGTACTAGGGAAAGCTCAAGTCCCTCTCCCCGAAGGTGGGGAGAACACCGCACGGCCCTGGCTGCTTACCCTACGGGGTCTACGGCCACACCGCTCTGTGTGTCCCCAGTGCTGCCCCCCGATGTGGGTGCTTCCGGGCTGCAGGGCCGGGCCAGTCAAAGCTCCTTGGAGGGGAGACAGGAGCCCCGGGGACGCGACAACAGGGCATCACCCATGGGAAGTGAGAAGGGGCGACCTTGTGGAAACTGAACGGCACTCTTTAAACATGGACCAGTGCACCTGTGAGGTCCCTCGCTGCTGCCAGGCTCCTGCCAGTGACAGGGCTCCTGGCTGCGGGGGCCAGGAAGGCCGAGTGCCTCCCCAGCTTTCATCCGGGGGCGGAGGCGAGGAGAGTGGGATCCTGAGGCGGGGCCCTGTGCAGGGCAGAGCCGCTGACAGACACCGCACACCTCGCCACACCCCTCAGATGAGCACAGCTCGCACGCAACGCCCCGCCTGCCCATCACTGGGCCTTCTGTAAGCTCAGCCAGTGACCCCAAAGCGTGAGGTTGACAGAGGGCCGAGGGGCACAGGCCCCGGACCACCCATACACCAGAGCCTCCGAAGCTGGGGTCAAGGCGGGTCAGGGCATCGGAAAGGAAGTGTGTGACCTGGGTGCACTTCTGACTCGGCATTCCGGCGTGCGCTTTTGGCACGTTTCCCTGATACAGCACATACAGTCACCCACACGCGTTCCTCCCGCAGCGCCCAGCACAGCTACTTGCTCTATAGCGCTTGGGCCGAGGAATACTGTCTCAGTGGTAGCTCAGGACCCCTCCTGACCCAACCCACCTCCCTCGCTTGCCCACCTGGGGAGAGCCCTGGGAGGACACGGTGCTGGCCCATGGACATCTTGGGGTCCCAGCGGGCTTCAAAGCACCCTCTGTGTGGCCCAGTGTGTGATAGGGGCCCGGAGGAGCCGTGTCAGCTGAGAGATGGATGACAAGGTGAGTCCAGCTCCCAGGAGGCTGCCTCTGAGCTGCCTGCTGAAGCCACAGCTCCGAGGAAGGGGATGCTGTGGGGTGGCCTTGTGCGGGGGCTCTAGTGGTGTGGGGAACATACCGCTCTCTCCCTGGCCTTTGCAGTGGGGCGTCTCAGGCACATCGGGGGCGTCTTTGTGCTCGGCTGCTCTCCTGGAGGTCCTCGTCTTGGTGGGCAGCTCTGGGGCCTGCAGCAAGGTGCTCGCAGCCCCGCGCACACCTTGTTTCCCCAGCTCCTTCTCCACCTCTGAGAGGGCAAACACAGAAACCAGCAGCTGTCAGCCATGACGGGTCTGGCCTGGAATGGGTCCTCCCACTTTTTAAGATCACAGTGGGTGGCAACACAGTTACAGAGCAGGGTTACAGACTCTAAGGAAGCAGTATTTAAGTATTTTCCAGAACTCTGCAAGGCCACCCAAGGCAGCGAGCCCAGCGCCTCGGCCACTCTGAGCTGAGACAACTTGAGGACTCCTGCGCTTCTGCCCGGAGTGAACGGAAGGCCCTGGGCTGGAGCTCAGCATGGCGCCCCACGTAGCCCTCCACCCTGCAGCTGCCCCAGGACGGGACAAGCTTTACCGTCGGAGATGCTGGATTCCTGGAACATGGTTTCGAAGGCCTGGTGGATTTCAGCAAAGGAAGGCCGGTCGGAGGGATTCCACTGCCAACCTGGACAGAGGAGACCGAGTCAGACATGGCACGAGGCCTTGCCACACACAAGCTGTGACTGCAGCTCCCAAGGAGCAGTCCAGAAACCAGAGGCGGCCCTGATCCCGGGCATCGTACCCTGTCACAGTTAGGAGGACACATGCCAAAGGGAATATGGATCACAAGACTCCAGAAAGACATGACAGCAAAACCTGGACTTACAGCTGTGTCCCCAGTCCTACTCGCAGGCCAGGGAATTAGTAAGCCCAAAGCTCCCTGCCGCCTCGCCCTGACTTTGTGGTTACTGAACTCTAAAATCCTATCAGAAAGGAAATGCTAATTAAGACCAGGCTAAGATAAAGACTAAAAGGGTTGGAAGCTCCCAGGCTGCTGGGTGTCCGTTACTCTGAGACCCTTCTGCTGCGGGCAGACTGGCACCACCTCTCCTGGAAGTCGATTTTTGGTAAAATCTTCCAGAAGTTTGAAACACACATAGCTCTGAGGCCACAGTTCGGCTGCTGGAACTGGCAGCACACAGTGTGGACATCTGCGCTGTGAGAACATGTGCTCCTGCCTTGTTGTGACAGCGAGTCATCGGCAACTGCGTGAAGCCACCAAATGCTCACGCTACAAGGACGGGCGAAGGCAGTGAATCATGGGATGCACGAGGCAGCTATGTGACCACACAAGGTGAGAGTGGGGGACACAGAGACCCAAATACGTGCACACACAGAGGGCTGCTGTCACACTGCTAAATGGGAAAAAGCCCAGGGTCCAATGACATGGAGACTATGAAACACACAGCGAGCGCCCGGGAAGTACACGGTGCAGACATCCGTGGCTGCGCACACACACGCGTGCACACGAAATCCACTGGGCAAACGCCCGCAGGAACCACAGAATGCCTGGAGGGAGGGGCTGCAAACCACTCACAGGAAAGCCAGACTTTGTGCCTGTCCAATTTTTGCTTTAAAAAAATGAAACCAAAGACAACCCATGGATATACTGCTTATGCACACAGGTACACAGAAGCACGGAAAAGGTCTGCTCTGCGAGCTGCTCATGAAGACAGGGACAGAGCGAGGGGCCGTGGCTTCCTCTCAGTGCACACCCTGCGCTAGGGGACCTCTCAGGGTGCCCGTGCGCACACTGTGGACAGGCCGGGAGCGCGAGGGGGAGAGGCTCACATGCTCGCATGAGCTCGTAGACCTTCTCGGGACAGCCCTCCGGGCGCTCCATGCGGTAGTCCTTCTCCAGCAGCTCGTATACCTGGGACAGGTCGATGCCCGGGTAAGGCGACATGCCATAGGTGGCGATCTCCCAAAGCAGCACTCCGAACGCTGGAGAGACAGGAGGGGGCAGGACACAGAGGGTGTAATACCCTGCAGGGAAACCTGCCGCCTGGACAGTGGGCAGCGAGCGGGCAGCAGGAGCCCCACAGTGAACCAACGGGGGGGGCTTCCCTCACTCCGTACAGAGACAGACAGACAGAGAGACAGAGACAGACAGAGACAGAGAGGACGGCAAGGGTCTGCAGGGAGTGGCAGAAGTCAGATACTGTCCCCTGCCCGGCTAGCCAGGGACCTATGGCAGGCAGCCCCCGGTTTCTACAGGATTAGCTCCAGGGCCCTTCTGGACTCTAAATACTTCATAAAAGGTGCGTGAAATCTTTCAAAGTCTGAAACCCAGATGATGACCTTGAAATCCCACTTTCCACTGATGGAGCTAATTTCCTTGGAGGATTCAAGTCTAGGGCAGGGAGTGGACCTGGGCTGTCCGGTCACTCGATTCAGCTGCGTGACTGCACTGCCAACAGGACTGGGGGCTAAGCTCCTGCTGGCCAAGGCCAGGGCGGTCTACGTATCAACACAGGCAGACACTGACATCCAGGAATTCTTCATGACACCAAGAAGATGATACAAGCCTAGAAGGTGGTAAGGGCGAGGAGCGAGCGTGTACCCCGCCTTTCCCATGTGGACGGTACTTCTGGGTCCTTAGGAAGAAGACAGGAAGCTTTTTATGCAATGTACCATTGCCAAATGAGAGGAAAGACAGAGCTGAGAATCGCCCCGTGAGGACCCCTGGGAAGCAGTGGATGTAGGCACCAGGTGTCAAAATAGCCATTGAACACGCACGCACACACGCGCACACACACACACACCTGAGGCAATCAAGCATTATATACTTTTTCTTCCCCAAGACAGGATTTAGCTATGTAGCCCAGGCTGACCTGGAACTTGCACTGATCCTCCTGCCTCAGCCTCCCGAGTGCCAGGATTCTAGGTGTGCAGCATCACACCTAGTCAGGCATTATATACCTTTAACCCGAGAACACATTTGTTCCTTTCCTTAGTGAAAGAAAAGCCAGCCTGAACATTACCCGGCCAGCTAGAGCTGAATCCTGAGGCCAGGGACACGAGACCAAACCAGACATAGGAACAAAACCCAAGACATGGGAAATACTGAAGGACAAATGATGAGTGTTTCAGCAAATAATCGCAAGGCAAAGACAGAGCGGGAATTATGAGTTAAAGAGAGCAGCACAAGTCTCGTTACCGGGCGGTTCTGATGTGCACCCCGTCACCCACCCGGGGTACATGCATGACCATCTGAAAACATGGGTGCCGTGGTGCCCACGAAAAAAGCCACATGCACTGTGTTTTGCACTCTGCACAGATCAGTTGCCTTTACTAGAAAATGTCTTCAATTCATGAATAAAATCTTTTAACTGAATGAAATTTAATGACTGTAATAATGTTTCAACTGGTATGAATAGTGTTGACATTTAGACAGTGATTATTCAAATAACTAACGAGACTTGGTCCGTTTACAGACTTTGTATTAATTTTATTACTAAAACACCAATCACAGTGATTAGATCTTTTTGTACCATCAGTGGTTCATGCCAGTGGGTACTGCAATGTGAATCTCAGTCTAGATGTGGAAAGTGTCATTTTGGTGGCTCAACTGGAAATTTGAATATTGCATATTTGATAATATTCAGAAATTACCACCAAGTTTGGGGCTCACACTGTGGTCATGCTAATAAAGATGCTGTGTGGGAGACTCGTGCTAAAATTTTAAAGTGCAAAATAATATACCTGGGATCTGCTTCAGAATAATACGGGTCCAGGGAGTGGGCAGGGGTAAAGGGCAGCAGATTGCTGGGAGGTGAGGATTATTCAGGCTGGTGATGGGCACATGGGTTTTCTCTAGGACCCTATGTTCTTTATGTTTATAATCTGTCATAATAAACATTTTTGAAAAAATAAAAACTGTCACATGAGACCTCAGAAATAGGCGTCCTATTTAATGACCAAACCAAACCCCAAGCAGCACCCCCAGCCCAGAGGAAGGTTCTGGGTGCCTGCAGGGTCCACCAGCTGTCCCAGCAAATCTAAGTGCAACCTTGGAATAAAAACATTCAGATGCTAACGATGGCACCTGGGAGGCTGAGGCAGAAAGACTCCAAGTTTGAGGCCAGCCTGAACTTGAACTTGAAAAAAGGATGGCATGTAACAGTAAGTGAGGTAGCGATCCTGGATTATTCAGGAAGAAAAAGCACACTTTTACTTCATTTTAGGAAGAAGGTGAGAGGATTTTAGAATCAGAGAAAGAAGCAAAATAACACAGATAATTAGGTAATGATGCAAAAGAAATGGAGCGGAAGGCAGGGAGGGGCGGGGCTGGCCCAGGCACCCTGGCAGCAGCGGCCCTCACCCCAGACGTCGGACTTGATGGAGAACTTATTGTAGGCCAGGCTCTCGGGCGCCGTCCACTTGATGGGGAACTTGGCCCCAGCGTGGGCGGTGTAGGTGTCGCCTGTCATCAGCCGGCTCAGGCCGAAGTCGGCCACTTTCACCAGGTGGTTTTCCCCAACCAGGCAGTTCCGGGCGGCGAGGTCCCTGGGGAGGAAGGAGTCCCTGTGAGCACTGCCACCGCTGCCCAGTGTCACAGAGCCGAGAGGTGAAGGCCTGGTGCGCTGTGGGGCGAGGCAGCAGAGGAGTACTGGGAGGGGCGCCCCCGCCTGTGACCTACACCAGTGAGTGACCCCAGGACCCCGCGCGTGACCCTGTGTGTAAAATGCGGATGGTGATAGCAGCACCTGCCCCTCAGGGCTCTGGGTCGTGGCTCCCGCCAAAGCCTTAGGAACAGTCTCAGCCGGTCTCTGTCACACTACGCCAGGCGCGGGGACCACATGCTCAGCCCCGAGCCTGGAGCCTGCAGGACGCTGGCCTCGGAGGCAGCCTCCGGCTCTCTACCCCAGCTGCTGCCTCTTTCACCCCTTTTTCCTGGCGCTCCCCCAAACACTCTCAGCACCTCTCCTGCACAGCCTGCTTCTCAAGAGGTCTGATGCTGGTTCATGTGGATGTGAACCACGAAATCACAAGGTCCGCTGGAGCGGAGGGAGCAGCCTGATCACCAGGGACGAGGGAATTAAATGCCTGACGGGATTTGGTGGAAGCACTGCCGGTCTCTGCCTGCACCATGAGGGCGGCCCGGCTGTGCGGGGCCAGCCAGAGTCGGGAAATCTCAATTTGCGGTGCCAGGGCGCCAGAGCACAAAGTGCAGGAGCCCAGCCCGGGCCTCGTAGAGTGCAGAGAACCTGCTGCCTGGGGCTGCCAGGGTTTCACAGGCACGGCTGTCACCCCCTGTTGGGCTGTCATATGTGGGTTAGGATGTCCTGCAGGACAGACTCCCACGGAGCCTGACAGTTTCTGTCCTGTGCAGGCCAGTGCTTTGCTAGGAAGCCACTTCCACCCACAAAACATGCAGGGACACAGGTAATTGCGGCCAGCTTGAAGGTCACGGCACTCAAGGCTCTGAGCAGCGAAGACAGGTAATTCAGCCCGAGCGCATGCACACACACACACACACACACACACACACACACACACACACACACACACAATTCTGACCATCAGAGCACATCCTGGACCACAGGACGGCAAGTGGAAGGGACAATGAGATGACAGTAAGGAGGAGGGAGGGAGAAAGAGAGTGAAAGCCACCCTAGCTTTACCGGGAGTCTGCCTGAGAGCCCTGCCAGCTGCTCCCGGGAAGGGGTCATTAGTGACAGCATGCCTCTGGGGACAGTGGTGCAGTGGCGCTGCCGTGGTTCCGGAAGTTGGCCTCTCAGGGGCCCCTTGATTCTCCGCTCAGTCAGGACGGGCCGGCCTCACCTGTGGATGAAGTTCTTCTTCTCCAGGTACTCCATGGCCGAGGAGATCTGCGTGGCCATGTAGAGCAGCACCACGGCAGTCACCTCCTGCCGGTTACACTCCCGGAGGTAGTCCAGCAAGTTCCCGTAGGTCATGAACTCGGTGATGATGTAGAAGGGGGGCTCCCGCGTGCAGACCCCTGTGGCAGGACGCAGGGTGTTGGCAGCTTCTCAAAGCCTCTGAAGCCAGTGCCCGCTGCCCCCTGCCTGGGCCTGACCACTAACGGGGTTCCAAGCACCGGGGGCTCGCACACTCCTGTGGGAAGCACAGCCGAGCCCTGCTGGGCCCCTCTAGCCCCTGAATTTGAACATGTACCAGGAGAGGCTGCCACTGGGCACAGGGGCAAAGGCCGGGCCCAGGCCAGGGGACCCCAGGTGGCTGTGCCTGCCTGCAGGCCACCTCTCGGTCTGAGGAGCCAATCTGGCAGTTGCTCCTGGAGGCTCCCAGGTCTCCACTGCCCCCACCGCAGCCCACACAGGCCTCTGTCACCAACTGCTGGTGCTGGCAGGGCACAGTGGATGCATGCCTGGGCCTGCTGCCGCTCCTGGGGTGTGGTCGATCCCCCTCCCGAGTCCCATGCTGGCTTACCGAGCAGCTGGACCAGATTGGGGTGCTTGATCTCCTTCATCACTGCAGCCTCCTTCAAGAACTCTTCCACCTCCATGGTGTCCTCCTGCAGCAGGAAGACATGGGCGGGAGGGGTGAGCGCCACAGGGAGCACGCAGGGGACCATGGCGGCAGTCAGGGCCACCTGCCTCTGTCCCATCACTCCAGACAGGTTCCATGACAGGTGCCTGATGGCCCCAGGATGATCCCCCTCTGGTGCTGAGCCGTCACCCAGGGCAACAGGTCCCTGTCGGCCGCTATGCAGTTGGTTTCCCCACCTTCTGGGGCTACTGGGGTCTGAGAGAAGTGTAGAGGCTGACACTGCGACCATGGCACCACCTGCCCAGGGAGCCTGGCTTCCCGGGCTCCTAACACGCTCAGCAGAAAAGAAAGTAGCTCATGCTATGAATGCGCAGTGCATGCGACTTAGGGAAAGAGACTCCGATGGCAGGGGAGGTACTGCACCCCAAAAGCACTGTGCAATGTGTCAGAACAGAGGACGTACAACTGCTCATATGTGTGTGTGTGTGTGCATATGCGTGTGTCACGCGCTCCAAAGAAAGCCGCTGCCACTGTGTGGGGGTCGGCACTGGGCTCCCCACCAACCCCCTACACGATGACACTCAGGCGTGGTCGGCAGCACAGGTCACACTGTGCAAGCCCACAGCACTTATGCCACGGGGCGGGGCGGGGCAGCAGGGGGGCCCACAGCCCACGGGAGCTCCTCCTCAACTTCCGCCAATGCTGCTAGTCTGGCCCGGGGGTGATGGCTCCTGCCACAGGGCCTGTGCTGGGCCTTAGGTCAGAAACTTCCAAACCAACCATGAGAACCAGCGCAGGTGGCCACAGAGGTAAAGGAGGACACGGGTGACCACCCGGTCCTGAAGACAGAGCCTGTGCAGGGCTTGGGGGAGGAATCTCTTGTTTCGGTGCGGGGTTGTGTCTGGGTCTGTGCGCTACCTAGGGGTTAAACCCAGGGCTGTCACACGGAGCCACACCCCTTGGCTCTTTCTATGTTTTTGTTTTTGAGACTACAAGCAGCTTGCTAAGTTGCCAGGCTGGGCTCGCAGCCTCCCAGCACGCTGCGGTCACAGGCGAGCTGCACCACTGCACCCAGTGAGGTGAAAATTAGGTTCCTTAAGGGGTGCTCGCCACCAACCCTCCAGTGAAAGGCGCGGCCTGCGAGGGCTGCCTGATTCCCTGCTGTGACATGGCGGGTGCTGCCCGAGCACAGGCCAACCTCTGCTTGGAGCCCGCCTGCTCTGGTCAATCGCACCCACAAATGAAGCATGTGATGAGGATGTGCCAGGCCCATTATCACTCCGCTCGGGGCCGAAACCTAGCCACAATTTTCTGCTCTTTCGAGAAGGTCAACTGCTCTTCATGTCACTTCAGCATTGCTGGCTGTTGCTGTGTCTAGCTGTTTTGCTTGGGGTGAGCTCGCCCTTGCCAGCGCCCCACTGGCTGCTTAACTCTTCCCAGCCCACTCAGCTGGTCTGGGTGCAGGGCTCAGACTCTGCAGGGTCCGACCGAGGTGGACGCCTGCCAGGGTCCTAGCGCCTGGTGTGGCTCCTGTGCAGGCATAGGAGACTGGACTTTCGGAACTCTCTCGGGCCAGCCGTGCATTCAGAAAGTCACCCTGGAATGACACTTCCTAGACATAGCACAGCGTTGGCTTCTAAAGCACCATGTAACAAACCGCACACAGAAAACATTTCTGCAGCATCGACTGCTTTTATGGCGACTGAACCTTTACAGAGGGTGCGCAAATCTGCAGGGGGGACAGTAAGGCATGTGGAGCACCCCTCTCCCGTCTGTCCATGTCTATACACAGAGGAGCACTCCTTCAGAAAATCCGTGTGCACCTGTCTCCCCCTGCTGGAATCAGACACAGTTCACCAAATTTCAGTGACAGAGCAGGGGGAGGGGGCAGCTGCGTGACCTGGAGACATCCCCATGCTATCTGCAACAGTCCTTGACTTCCACTTAAGAATTATTGTTTGGTGGTGCTGGGGATGGAACCCTCTGCCCGGAGCCTGCTGGCAAGTGCACTGCACTGAGCTCCCCGCCTCCCCAGCCCTCCACTCCTTGCTGAATGGCCTGGGCTGGTTTCAAACTCCGGATCCTCCTGCCTGGGGCTCCCCCGCCACAGCTGGGACTGCAGGTGCGCACCACCGCGCCCAGCTCCACCGCGCCTTGGAGGTGAGTTCTCCCACTCACACAGTGAAGGAAGACTGTCTCTGAGGAGTGAGGGTAGAGGGACCACCTCGGGGACAGCTGCATTCAGCACAGCCTGACCCGATGACCACCTGGACAGCAGCACAGCAGGGTAAGAGGCTGATTTGTTGGACCCACTGTGCTGGTGCCTTGTGACCTTGGTGACTCTAAACCTAGTCCTCACCTTTCTTTCCTCTCTTTTCTCTTTTACACTACTGGAGAATGACCCCAGGGCCTTTGCACTGAGCTACGTCCTTGGCCTTTTAAAAATTTTTTATTTTGAGGCAGGGTCTCACTAACTTGCTGGGCTTGGACTTCTGATCCTCCTGTCTCAGCCCCCCAGAGTGCTGTGATTACAGATGTGCATCACCAAGCCTGGCTAAACCTGTTCTCCACAAAGTGAAGGAAGTATCTGTATGAACCTCACACACACAGAGTGCTTGGCGAGGCAGCTGGAGCTTCCGTCTACCATGACCAGGGCAGGGCATCTCTACCCCAAGGAGCAGACCAGACATACTGACTGTGCGAGAGAAAGGCTGCTCCAAGGCCACTGGCTGTGTGTTTTTGTCTTTTTACTGACACTGAGCTCACAGACTTGACACCTCCCAGGTACTTTCTGATCAGCTTCCTCCTTTTGGCCTCTAGCTTCACCCGCAAGTATAGTACTCAACAGCATAAAAAAGAGTACTTTATTATTATTTTTTGGGACAGGGTCTCTCTATGTAGTTTAGGCTGGCTTGAACTCACTATGTAGCCCAAGCTACCCTCGAACTTCGGGTGATCTTCCTGCCTCAGCCTCCCGAGTACCAGGATTACAGGTGTTTGCCATCACACCTGGCTCAAAGAGCCCTGATTAGGTCTCTGAGGTTTCTTTTTCAGCAGGAACCTTGGCCCTGGAGTAAGACTTGGGCAAATAGGTGGGTTTCTGCATGTGTTTGGGGGTCGCCCCCTCATCCACAGCTAGGGAGCGAGGTGCCGGCACGTGCGGTACCCGCCTTCACCATCAGAGGGCACAGGTGCATCGCGACCAGGCACGCAGGGGAGAAGGGTCCCACAGCAGTTCGCAAATGAGAAGCCGATTCATACTTGGGGGAGACCAGCCCGCGAGAAACGGCCTCCCAGAGGACTCCAGCCAAGTGACAGCAGCAGGCTCCCGGTGCCAGTCACCGTGACTGCCTAGAGCCATCGTGACCACGCCCCTCCTTTCTGGCCAGTTTCTGGGGTTCCCCGATACAACCACTTTCCTGGGAGAAAAAAAAAAAAGCAAAAGCTAAACCACAGCGCCGCTCGCCGTGAGCGTCCGCAGGCACCGACCTGGGCACATGAGAGCCGGGAGCGCAGGAGTGGACGCGGCCGGTGCCGACCACCGACGACCGAGGCTCGATGGAGGACGACGCTACACTGGTTCTGGCACTTGGGCTGCCCGCTTGAGTCAGTGTTAACCCACGAGTGGACTGACAGACGGCACTCTTCCCGCGACTTACAGAACTCCCTCTCAAGGGGAAACAAATCGCGAGCTTTGGGACCACAGCTCACCCATGCGCGGGGCTCCTGCGGCGGCAGCTGCTCACCCAGCTGCAGCTCGGCTCACGGGGATCGGCCGAGGCGCCGCCCCTCCCGTCGCTGGTCGCCGGTTCCCCAGGTCTGAAGGCGAAGCCCCGCAGGCTGCGAGCGGGGTGCGCGCCCTCTGCTGGTGAGGAGCTAGCCATGCAGAGAACCAGCACAACGGAGCCGGGGCTGCAGGGAGAGGGGCTCAGAGCACAGGAGCGGGCAGCAGGCCGGGTGGACAGCGCTGCAGAGGGGCCGGCCAGCCTCGGCGGGGTCAGGAGCCTCCCCAGACTTTCATGGTTTGCGAAGCCCCGGTTCCCGCCGTGTGGAAGGTGGCTAGGCTTTGGGGCCGTTTGCCAGGTCGGGCCGGCTCAGGGCTCTCGCCTCTGCGGCGCCCTTTTCTGTCCATGCAGCGTCCTAGTCCATCCACGCCTTGTGACAATCGCTTCTCCAGGAAAAGGACACCGCATGTGGGAATTGGGCGCGGGGATTTTGGAATGTTTTGTGCTGATAATTGTAATTTGTGTAGTTCACATGTGTATGTTTTTATGTAATGCTCAATATGGAGTCGAGGGTGGAGACTCCAGAGGGTTGCTGGAGGCCCTCTAGATAACCCCTTTGTGAGGACTGGTTGTGGGGTTTTACCTTCTGTGAGTAGTGTGAGAGAGTTTATACACAGGCTTTAAATGGGAGAGCTCATGGAGGAGGATTTGCGGGGTTCCTGTGAGACAACTGCCCTGAGACACTGGACAGG